>JAQIUS010000074.1:0-170737 GCA_028639655.1 Colletotrichum sp. SAR 10_66 | reverse complement strand
AAATAAAATTAACTTATTATATAACCTAATCACCTTATAATTAATTAAAAAACCCCCCCCCCCTTTTTTATTCTACTTTTTAGCTATAAAGCTTTTTAAGAAGCTTTATTATAAACGTGAGAAAGAAGTTCCTCTATCTTATTATAGTTAAGATTAAGAGGAGGCTTTATTATAAATAAGTAGTTTATAAATATAAATAACTTAAGAATAGCTTTATACTTATAGATCTACCTCTCTACTATACTTATAATATTTTTTATAAAATCTAATACCTATATATAATACTACTTTATAGTTTACTAGTTAATCCTTAACTTAGTAACCTTAATACTAATATACTTATTACTCTTCTAATACTTCTTCTTTTTTTCTATCTTATAGCTAAACTTCTTATAGATCTCTATATTACTATATAAGCACTCTTTTAGAGTATCTTTATAGTAAATATAGTTTATATAAAGCTTACTAGGTATTAAAATATATTTGAAGTATAATTTATAAACCTAAGTATTAGTTAAATTATCCCTAAGGGAGTAAGTATAAGCCTTATAGTAGTTATAAGGGATAGTATTATAACTTCTAAAAGCTTAAATAAAGAAGCTATAAGATATTACTAGATAATTAAGATTAAGGATCTTAATTACTTAGAGTTTATAGGGAGTTATAAAGCTATTTATAATAAATACCTACTTATAGAGGAGGTTAGGAGAAGTACTTAGGTAGCTAACTATATATAATAAGTATTTTATACTTATTATATTTTACTAGAATTATTTTATAACCTACTTTATAGATATAGAAGGTATAAATAAGCTGAAGTCCACTTTATAATATATATTATAAAGCTATAGAAGTTTAAGTTTATATTAGATAAAGCTTATAAAGGACTATAAAAAGACCTATTAGCTAAATAGCTAAAGATAATAAAAATATATAGTAAAGACTTACTACTAAATTTAAGTTATTTAATATAATATAAAGAGGGGAGTTAGACTTTATACTAATAAAATACTTCTTAGAATTAGTTAGTAGCTAGAACTTATAATAAGCTAGAAGGTATTACTCTTAAAGCTAGTTAGTATTTTTAACTATAATAAAGGAAAGTATAAAAAACTTATTAGTTATTAAGAATATAAGCTTTATAGACCTAAAGAGTGATAATTATTTACTTAGGGGATAATATAGATAGGTTATTAATAAAAGAAGGAAATACTACCTTAATAGCTTATAGAAAGGATATAAATAGATAAATAAGTAAGGTAATTAAAGCTACTAATTTAATAATAATTATATCTACCTTCTTACTCTAAACCTTAATTCACTTTAGTAGCAGTTTTTTATCTTATTTTTAATAAAATAAGTAATTATAGCTACCTACTTATATTTATAAATTACTACTATTTTATTTATAACTCTTACTTATAAACTTTAAGTAAATAACTATATAATTACTATTTATATCTATAAATTATTACTAAATAACTATTATATTAATTATTCTTACCTTCTCTATTTTTTAATATTACTCTCTCCCTCTCTCTTTCTTTATCTTACTACTTATATATTATATTATAACTAATTACATCTATAAAGTATATATTAAACCTTTCTTAAGAACTACTATATTTTTACTTTTACTTAACCTAGTTAGTATAATATCTATCTAAGAAAGAGACTTTACTAAAAGCTTTATTAAGACTTATAAAACTAAATAACTTATTAAATCTAAATAGACTCTTAGAATTCTAGCTTAATTATACTTCTAAGTTAATTATAAGAGAGATAAGTTAATTAAATATATTAATAAAATAGCTACTTAGCTAAAACTTATATACCTTAATAATACTCCCTCTCTCTTTAATAAGAAACTTATTCTAACACCTATATAGCTATAACTAAGAGATATTAAGTTATAATAATATTTTCTAGATAGATAAGAACTAATAATAACCTACTTAAGATACTTATAGTTATACTTAAAAATACTTAAAAGTATTATAAACGTTTATAACTTCTAAGGTATTATCCTTATAGCTATTATACTAAGTAATAGTAATATTATTAGAAGCTTTACTATAGCTATATATTATATTAGCTAGAGAGTTAAGCTAGCTTTAGGAGCACCTAGAAGCTCCTTATAAGTAGACTACTTTATAATTAAAAGTATATAATAATACTACTTTATTCTCTTTACTAAATACTTTATAATACTATTTAGTAAGATAGATTAAGTATAAGCTAGAATATTATTAAATATTATAATAAAATAGATATTTATATATAATAACTATTAAGAAGATAGAGAAGCTAAAAATAGACTTATTATAATTACTAAGAATATTAAATACTTCTTTATTAGTTTCTTATTATATTCCTAATAAGCTTTATTTAGATAGCTTATTATCTTAGATATTTTATAAGTTAGTTCTATTTAGTATTCTAAAGTAATTATATTTAACTACTTTAGGTATTTTAATAACTTTAATAACCTTAATAGCTTAAATAGAGTAGTTAAAGATATATTAATAGATTAGGTTTAGTATATTATAGCTAAGTTTAATAAGGTTCTATAAGATTATAGATATATAAAGTTTAAACTTTAAAAACTTATTAAAGAGCTAAAACTATTATAAGAACTAGCTAGTTTACTTACTTTAGATATTATTATAAAGTATAAAACGCTATATAATAAGTACTTAAAGCTTATTAATAAAAGAAAGCTTTTAAACCTACTAAATAAAGAATAGCTAATATAGCTAGTATTAGTACTAATTATTAGGTTTATATTAATAAATAGACCTCTTAGAAGTAGCTATACTATTTAGGCTTAAAATATAAGAGAGGTAGTTATTACTAAACTTAAAGTAATAAGAAGATAAAATATAGCTATCTCTTATATAAAATACCTTTTATAATAATTTAAAAGAATAAGAATAATATACTAATTACTTTACTTCACTAAAAGTACCTCTTTATAGACTTAATTTATTTTTAGAATTACTTAAAGTAAGCTTATACGCCTTTATAGCTTTATTAGAGCTTTATAGTTTAAAGAAGTTAGATTTTATTAAACTATAGAGTATTATAATAACTTAAATCTTAGTTTAAAAAGTTCTTTATAGATTTAATTTACTACTAGTTTTAATAATTTTAAAAAATAAGCTAGCTAAAACCTTATTATATTACTTAAAATACTAGTTAATCTATATAATACTTAAGGTATTCTCTATATAAAAGACTTCCTCTAAGTTAAATATTTTATTATATTAATACGTTTTATTATAAGAGATACTTACTATAAGGTTTAGATTTACTTACTAAATACTATATTATAAAATACTAACTAAGAAGTAGAGGGAGCTATTAATATAAACCTCTTTATAGATAAATATAAAAATAACTTATAGAATTCTAATATAGTTATATACTTCTTATAAGTTAAGTAAAGCTATTTTATTTACTTAGTAGTAGACTAAACTAATAAAAAAAGCTACTTTATAGATTTAAGCTTCTACTAATAAAGTAATTAGGAGTTTATTAATACTATTAAAGCTTTTATTACTTAATATAAGCTACTTAAAGTACTTAATAACCTTATTACTATCCTATTATAATATACTTAAGTAGTTAATTTAATATAATAACTTAATAGTTATAATTATAAAGTTTACTATATTAATTAAGTTTACTATTTTATTATAGAAGGACTCTTTAATACCTACTTTAGTAGTAATATTACTATTAATAAAAGCTTTTATTACTAAAACTTTTTACTTCTAGTTAATAAGTATAAGTTATAAATTACTACTAAGTTTTATAGATATAAATTAATTTATAAAAACCTCTTATTTTATCTTATAATATAAATAGTAATAGCTTACTTAAGTAAGATAGCTAAAAAGGGAACTATATAGCTATTTTTAGAGTAACTTCTTAGATTACTAAAAATAATAATAAATAAACTACTTCTATTAGTAACCTTATTTTAAAATCTTAAAATAGTAGTTTTACTTCTATTAACTACTTTATCTCTATTAAAAAGCTTAGTTAATAGCTTTCTAATCCTAGAGGGATATAATAATTATAATAAATTTATATTTATAACTCCTTACTATAAAAGTTCTATTTTATTATTATATAAACTTTTAGCTTCTCTTTAAGGTTTTATAACTACTAGTAATTACTCTACTTACCCTCTTAAATAGCTTATCTTAAAGCTAAAAATAATTAATTAAGTAGTATATATTAATTAGTATATTAATTTTTAAGCTTAAATAGAGGTTTATATATTACTTAGGACTTATATTTATAGATTTTTAAGACCTAGAGGATAGAAAAAATAAGTATACTATAGATTTAAACTTAAATAAAATACTACTTATATAAGAGAAATAAGAAAAGAATAAAATTATAGGAATATATATTATAGGTTTTATTAATAAATATAGTATTTTTATATATATATAAAGATATAAAGAATTATCTTCTAGCTTAAAAAGCTAAGAGGGAAAATAATTAGGGATAATTAAAATAGAGTTTAATAAACTTATTAGATTTTTTAGTATTTTTAGTATTTAGAAGCTAAATTATTAGCCCCCTTAAGAAGTAAAAAGTTAGCTTAAATATTATTATTATCCTTATATAGATTAGAAGTATAATTTATTTATTTTTTAGTAGATTTTTAAGCTTTTTATCTTATTTTTTTTAGTTTAGATCTATAAAGAATATAAGGAGTCTTTTCCTTTTTCTTTTAAGATTATAAGCTTTAAAACTATAGAGTTATAAAGTTATAGTAGCTCTACGCGCCCTCGGGCGCATATGCGCTGCTGCATCGCATAGCTCTCGGCCGCCTGGCCTACGACCATTTCAATACATGCCGCAATTTGCGGTGCAGGATATGGGCTTTGGGAATCGGAAAGGAGGACATACCTCCAGAGTCTTCAAGCGCCCTGCATAATTCGTGCAAGAGTTTGTATCGGACGTGGGTCACGGCTGCTATGCGATGCTCATGGCCCAAGGCGTTGACAATCCGCTGCTGCGCTGGAACAGCACCCGGGGCCTTGTTTTGGCATGCCAATTAGGTGGAGTCGGGGGGTGGCAATTAAGATACAGTCGAGGAGCAAATGGCGACAGCGACAATTTTGCATGCCCACTGGCTTCCGTAATGCCTTGTATTCGGGGGTCGTTTGTGTTGGACGACCAACACTGAGCTCGGCAATCAGCTGGAGGACATTGTTGCGGAAGAGGATTGCCTGACACCCGACAAGCCAATCAGCAGCGTGCAGTGACATCTCCCTGGGTTCTACAGGCATGCGAGTCGAAATTCGTGGCCGGTGATCGTTGTTGCAGGCGGCCGGAAGGCTTTCGTGGGGATTCGGAGAGGTTTGTTGGTGTCAGGCCCGGGTGCGGTCCATTTTCTGACCACCGAGGCGGAAACGAAGACCACCTCTGGCTTCGTGTCACGGGCGTCGCCTATCGTCCCATTCATTGCTGCACGGAGACTCCATCGGCTCTGGAGCGAAACGTTGAAATGCGGCGCGACTGGTCGTCGGCATTTGCCGTGGCCGAGACCTGGGCCGAATGGAAGTGGACGTTGGCAGGGAAGCGGCCTCAAGCTAGACTCCCCGCCGAGACAGGCGGAGCGATAACAGCCAAGCGTCTGGAGAGCCAAGGTCCAAAACCGGTTTGGAGCCGTGTTCAAGTATTCTCTGGGCTTCGGTCTGCGGTTTCGCCACTTGAAGGTGATGCCAGGGGAATCGTCTTCTCCAGGAGCATCGCCTGTCAAGTATCAGGCTGGGTCGGGGCCCAAGTCGCACTTGGGTTGGCGGAAATCGACAGCGAGCTTCGCAGAGTCGTAGCCTTGGTGATACCGGGCACAACGCGATGATGTAGACAATCTGGCATAGAAGTCCACAGGGAAAGGTACGGGGATGCGGGTGGTATTGCGACGGGCAGATGATGTCGCTGAGAAGTACATGACTCGATGGCCTGCCGGAACCGATGAGGGTGGAGGTTTGTTTGAAGGTATGAAATGTCGCTGATCGAGCAATTCGACGCGTCCTGTGCACGTTTCTCCTCTCTTCGGAGACTGACCACCTTCCGCCGCGAAAGCGATTGTTTGTTCCGCTAAAAATCCGATCGTGTGTCGTCGCATCAAGGATGGTTGCGGCGTTAATGGTGCCCACGACCCAAAAAGGATTGAGAATGGAGAGAAGAATAGTTTATGCGGCGCGTCATTGGCGTTTGGGGCTCCCAGGCAGCGGCATCGAGAACCAGGAAGGCGACTGCCGTCGGGTGCCAAGGCTTCCCGAGATTGAAGGTTGCATCAGGTAGGAAGACCCACTGAACTTGGGATACCGACAGGCAGCTTCGCGACCAGCTCAGGCAAGAGGTTGTCGCCCGTTTGGGAGAACGCACCAGTCAAGGAATCGAGGCGGGACGGTGGGCTGCCATAGGGAGACCTGCGAAGTGAACGCCCCAACGCGAACCGGGCGATCCGTCCAGCCTTCGACTTGCAAGTCGCAACTGTGTGTGTTTCAAGTGCATGCATGCGGATGTCTGTACCCATAGTGGAGTCAGCTCTTTTGCCTGTTCGAACGGTTGAGGGCGTCATGTCTTGCCTTGGTGGGCTGCGGTGGTGCGGTTCGCGATGTGTCGATGGATGGATGGCCCCGTTCAGGGCGCAGGTCATGTGTGAGCCAATCAGATATGTGGAACCCCTTTGTGGGTAGCCGTAATGCCTGTGGGTAGCGCATTACGGCTACCCACAGGCTCCCGCAGTGCTGCGTAAGTAGGTACCTAAGGTAGACTGCACATGCAGAACACAGCCCGTGCTTCAGGCGCCCGGCCTGTGTGGACCAGCTGAGTGTTGCGAAAGCTGGCTGCATAACACAAACCGTAGAAGACTCCCGAATGCAAGATGCGCAATGCACAGAAAAGGAAAA
Source organism: Colletotrichum sp. SAR 10_66 (assembly GCA_028639655.1). Taxonomy (NCBI): domain Eukaryota; kingdom Fungi; phylum Ascomycota; class Sordariomycetes; order Glomerellales; family Glomerellaceae; genus Colletotrichum; species Colletotrichum sp. SAR 10_66. Next base: position 163,793 of record JAQIUS010000074.1, on the reverse strand, counting down.
GGAGATATAGCAGTCCGAATAACAATCCAACAAGTGAAAACCGAGTTCTGAAGAGGTGGACACGACCCATGGACGACTTCAGGGCGCCAATCTGTGTCGGCCAATGAGATGTGTGGAAGCCCTCTCTGGGTAGCTGCCTTGCGGCTACCCAGTGCCCGCTACCCACAGATTCGGCACCTAAGGTGCCCAGGTACCTTATGTCCAGATCAACACCGCCGGTGCAGTCTGCAGCGCATCCCACAACTGACTTTCCCAAACTGTCGGCAGTCTGTGTAAGACGATTGGTTGTTCAGTCATTTCTTCGGCACGCGCGGCAGTGCATTCGCTGTTTTCCTCGTAATTTGTGGCGTGTGCATGCATCCAGTCATGCGATGCAAGGAATGTGCCGATTGCTCACCTCGTGCAGTGCCATTTGGAAACGAAGTTCCGATCCGAAGTCCAGATGGGTGCTGAGGTCTTAAATATCGCAGACATCCTGCTCGTCAAGGTCCTGATGGTCAAAGTGATGTCGATGCCCCGATCGTACAGACCCCGACCGTCAAGGTCCTGATGCCAGAGTTCTGATTCAGGTTACCATCATCAAGGTCCAATTCACCAAGGCTCCGACAATTAATTTGTTAATGTCCTGATCGTCGGCGTCGATGTCCTGGCCGTAACGTGGAAGTGGTGCTGCTGCAGGATGGTTGCAGTGGCACTGACAGCACGAGAGGGGGCAGCACATCGAGTAGTACGTTCCCTTCAGGGGGGAGGTGCTGAAGATTTTTCGTCAGCGCCTCTAAATTTTCAGCACCTCCCAAATCGACAGCACCTCCCCGAAGCACAGTTACAAATTCTCAAATACACACCAACATGCGCAAGCTTTGATTCCATGAACCGGACCAGACTGACTGACGTTTCTACCGGAATTCCACACAGTTGATTAGCTCACACATAGCCCGCGGCTGGAACACCGTTGAGGTCCCCCGAAAACTTTCGGGCAGAATCAGACCTTGCTGCCCACTTCATCAACTTTGCGACGATCTTGTACGCTGATAAAACCATGCAATATCACAGAATGCACACCGGACTTGTGTGCTCAATGCAGATATAAACCTTGAGCGAGCATTAGTCGCTATCATCATGCCCGTCATTGAGAGTCGCTGCAACTCGTCGCTGCGGCTATTCGCTGCCAAAGTCCGCAGGATACTGATTACAGCGCTCAAGTCTGTGGGTAGCTGACGTTTCCGGCTACCCACAAAGGGGTTCCACACATCTCATTGGCTCACGCAACCGCGCCTGAAATCCCCAGCGCAAGGTGAAGGTCCCAACCGGACAAGCTTAACTGAACCATCGGGTCGAGTGGATGTGGCTGGGGTAAAGAGGTAGAAAGAACTGGACCATCGGGCCCCCGTCGCTTGGGATCCCCAGATGTCTGTACGCTGCAGCTTCGCATTCGACCCGATCAGCACGGCAATCTCTACCCGGCAGACTCGGTGAAGTGGGCTACTCCGATACGCGCCTCCGAGACCTCCTGTCCTTGAAAGTTTCTCCGGGCCAGCTCCGCGAGTCGTCGCTCTGATTTTGGCGACGTGCATCCCTCAGCTCAATTGATGGTGCGGACTGCCTCGGGCTCCGGGGCTAGCATGCGGCGCATCAGGGCTGAAGGAACGAGGATGGGGTGCGCTACCAGTATCTGACCACCATTAACCGGGGAGTACTCACAGCTGCATAGCCGATGGATGCGAAAAGAAGGGATTTCGGTGCGGTGATGAAGAAAGCAAAGCATCCACTCCATGAGAAAAGGTACGCGCGCCACGCTAAGTCATCTTTATTAACGGGTGCACGATACGTAATACATCGGCACTTCCATTTTTGTGTTGCAAAGGTACTTACAATCCATTCGCTATTGCGAAAAGACCCGCATCGTTGTGCCGACCTGTTCGAGGTGGGTTGGCGTGGGTGTTGCTGATATAGGTATGTGTTCTTGGTTGGGTCGATGGACATGGGTCACCCAAACCCTCGGGCCACTCAGCATGGATCACCCCAGACCCATGTGCCCGCCCAAGATTTCCCTGGCACGTGCACTCCACTGTTGACTGAACCATCGACGACCTCAATCTCCTGCTTCCTCCCAATCCGTCCGTCATAGCTTTTTCGGTGCTGCCATCGCACTCGACAGCACAGTAGTTGTCACCAGCCGGCAGCACATTGACCGCAGCACTTTAACCGCAGCACATCAATCGTCAGCACATCGACCATGAGCACATCAGCCAATCGTCAGCACATTCGTGCTGTCGCAGTCGGTGCAGCGCGTTGCTGTCTCCAGGATCTCAACCATTGATTATTTCGCCTTCCCACGCGTCGATCGCAAATCCAGAGGATGCAAATCGCGAAGGATGCACGTCGTCAATCCCAACCCCAACGACACCACGCCCCTCAGCGACGGACGCATGACAAGACAGGCTCAGCATTACTTGCGCGCGAACACGAATAAACACGACCGTCGATGCATCCTCGAAGCCGAACATCTGCCTGTCCACGAATACCTGCCATCTTGTTGGCAGACCCGACTAGATTGACAAGCGTGTCGGCACCCAAACTGGCCTGGGCGGGTCAAATTACCAGGTTGCCATATGGTAATTGGTGACTAAGAGCCAGTTCAACCGTGACGGTCAAGTCTGGCGGCTGCGACGTTATTGGTCTTGCCTGGGCCCTTGCGAGACGGAAGGCCAATGCAGGCGACAGGCATGAGGGGGAAGCTGCATGTGCGACAGGGGAACGCACTGTTCACGGGCCATGGACAGCGCCTTCTCGGATGGAAAGAACGACGGTCAGAGGCCAAGAAGGTACGGACGAGCCTCGGTGTGGGTCTGCCCCTTTGGTCTTTCCTCGAAACCGCACTTCTGTGGGGCGGACGAGACACCTTGATGGCGAGCACGACACTACTCTCGTTCTCAGCATGGACGAAATTGGCTGGTGCAGCAACAATCTGGAAAGAATGGAAAACACCTGTCCACCACCGCCCTCTTTCCACCGCCGCCCTGTTGACTGCCACCTTTTTGGCCACCACCTTTTTGGCCACCACCTTTTTGGCCACCACCTTTCGACCATAACCTTTCAAGCCAACTCCCAATGCCTTTCGGAAGCCCTACATCCCGTCTTTGCCATCCTTTTGTGTTTATTCCCCTCAGGACCCGCCGCAGCCCACCAAAATCGCCAGTTTCGTCCTATTCCGCGTCTGCGCAACGCATCCCGTCATGGCCTTCTTGTTTGACCCCCCTCCCACTCCGATACCCTGGACCTCGGACCCATCGTCTTTGCGTCCACTGACAGAAATCGCAAAGTGCACAGTGCAGTCCATTCGTCACCATCGGCAGATCTTCACCCGGACGCGCGCTCCAATCTCGTTTCTGGCCGACTCCTACAAGAACCATTGAGAATGGTGGATCACAACGCGTGGCGACACTCGACTGGTCGGGCACTTCGCGCGAGAAGTCTGAAGCCAAGGATACTCTCCGACTTCAAGTACAATCCTGTCAACGAACAGCAGCCAGTCGGCCGAGCTTACCGCATCGGCCAGCAGAAGCCGATCTTCGTCACAGCACCTTCTGTCTCAAAAAGATTTTGATCAGGTGGCAATCAAGAAAAGATCTGTTATCAAAACCCAGCCGGCTTCTCGCGATGCGGAGACTGCCCGGCTAGCCAAATGACACTGCCCGGCTAGCAAAACTCACATCTGAAGGACCGCGAAACGCCGCCACACCAGGACTTGGCTCATCACATGGGCAAGGACAGCGTCCTGGATAGTTTGCTGAGCACCACGGAACTCTCACAGGGTATCTGTGACATTGAGACTACGGATACCTTCGAGGAGCATGATCCAGACGAGCGTTCGGACGCTTCGCGCAAGAAGTCAGACCATGGGAACCTTCCCCCTTTCGTCCATCCCGCCAAGAAAAAGTATGGAAATGCGCCCGTCCTTGACAACATGATAAGCAGGAACATCTGCATGCCCACCGTGAGAAGGCGGGACATGTCATGCGCGGAAAGAGGACACGTGCTCACCAAATACACCCAAGACATGGACAACCTCGAGGCCAAGGCGGGCATCTCTCCCAACAAGATGAATCGGTGCTGTGGGTCAGACGCAACCGCCATATGCTTTTGATGCGGCTTCAAGTGCGTCAGTGACGAGCCACTTTCCCGACATCAACGCCGGTAGGAGGGACTTCACCCATGAAGCCGTTGACAAATGCGACGAGATACGCGAAATAACTACAGGGCATACACCATTAGTCGCATGCTGGCAGCGTCGTGGGACAAGCCCGGTCTGTTGACTACATGCCCTCTTTGGCCCTCAACCTCGACGTCGACCAAGCCGAGGTCGAGTAGCGCCCTAAAGCCATGCCTGGGCTGTTGGAATCGCTCAAGCGCAAGGCCGACGAAACTTCCACGCTTAAAGAGGGCGACCCTTCTGCTGGCCGCCTACTGGTATGAAGGTGTTTTATGTCTCAAGAGCAGCCAGACGAGTTGCCCCGATTGCGTACCAACAATTGTGGCGGCTTGAAAGGGAGGAAGTTGGCGACGGTGGCGTTTGCGCCGGTGTGATTTGGCCTGTGTCTGTATGTTCCAGTTGGCGTGTAATGTCTTGCGCGTAGCGTGCTCAGGGAGTTCGGGAGTATGTTCCGATGCAATAAAACTATTTGATCTTCCATCCTCTGCGCTGCAGGCTTCCCTTATGAAAATGCTTGCTCTGTTGTCAACTGGGTTTGACTTGATTTTAGTTTGAAGGCTAGTGCGCTTTGGGGTTCAAAGATCCTGCTGATCAATCCCAAGTAAGGACTTCATCCGTGGACTTTTCGGGATGATCTGGATGGGCACTTTTGCTGGTAAGTAGGGGCTTTTGCTGGGATGATGACCAAAATCGCGTCAATTGAGAGTCTAGATGAAACCAGTCGGGCCAAGTCGGAACTCATTAACATCCGTCAGCAACATATGTGACCCATCCAATCCAATTGTGGCGTTCTTGTCTTGCGGCAACTGAATCCAGGCGCTGGAGGGCCGCCGTCGGGATGGGGCGCTCTTCAGTTATGTTGGGGAATCCTGCTACCATGCCCCGTCAACTGATGACGGAAACAGCCACGCCAAGTGAATTTCGAGACGAATATCCAAACCGAACTTTGATGAGCCCCCGGGTTTTGCCGACATGAAAGCACCGCTTTGTCCTAAACTCACACCTCGCTCGATGATCGCCAACCTTTTCATTCTCCCTTTGCGAGTAAGCCAAGCGTGGGCAGTCTGCAATGCCTTTTGGCTATCTTCTGAGATGATCAAACAGCGTGAAGAATTCTCAATCGTCCTGCAGATCTTTGCAATGATACACAGACTTCTGCGATGATTAACGAAGGATTTCGCCGTGAGAGCGGATGATGCGACGCTGCTGTGCAAAAATGATTACCGCCAGCCCTCTTCTGTAAAGGGGAAAGATGCACCAGCTATGAATCCTACGGGATGGATTGAACTCTATTTAGTTTATCTATGTTCTTCCTTTGCAGATTATATGACCTGTACGCCTATCTAGTGTAACCTTTGTGTACTGCCCCTCTTTCCTTTCCACACGTACCTTGTTGGACCATATTGGCGTTCTATGTGCTATGAAGCTTTCCCAACATATGATAAGATTCTTTCCTGTGGATTTATGAACCTTTCTCAACATGATTTGCTTACCTCCTTCTATTTCCAACTGAAGACGCACTATACTGGCACCGAAAAGCCGCATGCTTGATCCGTGTCATCCTGACAGCACTGTTTGAGATCCGACCCCGCCAGTTAGAAGCCATGGAGACGCCTACGCGAAGACAAGCAACACAGATCGCATCGCCCCACTGCGCTGAATTTCTCACGCTCACGCCAACCCAGAAGAGCACAACCGAGGTGTCGCTATCATCGAACGGAATCTCCCCGTTACATCGTAAGATCCAGACCTCAAACTCCATGAATGATCTATCGAACGACAAAGCATCAGCCGCTACAGTGCTTTCAGTTGAACAACCAGAGGCGGTAGACTCTTCAGCCTTGGAATTCAGGCAATGTTCCTTTAGAGGCGAAGATGGAGATTTATGCGCAGAGAATATGAGCATCGAACACAATGAAGCGCTGGCGAAATATCTGCAAGAGAAGTATGACGTGGCGGTAATCGACTATGCATTCCCATTTCTTGTTTTGGGATGTGGACAAGATGTTCCTCCGGAGGGTTCCAGACCGTGCACGATTGCCGGAGCCATTGCCCTATGGAAAGGACCTGACGACTTCGCCAGCTTTTGCCCGACATTTGGGGAGCTGGCTTCTGGTGAGGGGATAGAAGTTGATCCAGAATATCTCGAAACCCCGTACCTCCACGCACCTTCAGATGCTATCGTGGAGCATTTAGCGAACAGCATATTCCCGGACGCTCAGGCACTCACCTTCCTCTGGAACACTATGGTGGTCGAGCTTCCACCTGCGAGCGACGAACAGTTCCGAGAAAGGCTAAAGCATGAACCGTCCGAAATTCTCGGAGCATCATTTAATGTAAGCTATAGCAACGGGGCTTTGCCAAATACTGAAAGAAGTCGACGGAATATGATTCCAGAGCCAACTTCAAAAGATGATTGGCGATGCGATGAAACCGATTATGTGAAACTGAAGGGACGATTCTATCCAGGAACCATGATCTCATCAACGAGATCACTTGGTGCTATTCACCAATCTGTATCGGCTGGAATACTCGTTCAAAAGAATGGCGTTGAGCGACTGACATGCCCGTACCATTGTTGGCAAGACCTCGTCGACAAGTACCCAGGCGTTCTTGGCAACACCAATGACCAGGCAAAGAAAGTTTTCCGCATCGTCCAGGGTAGCAATGGTAACAATAGCGACCCTGGAACTGATGTTGGGTTTCTGAGAGCCAGAATTGGCGAGACCGACATTGGATTAGCAGAGCTCCACACGGGCATCATGTTCGAAAACCGGTTCATGATGATGGACTATAAAGCTAAAAGCCTGCTTCACAGCAGCTCGCAACACATGAGAGACGAGTATCTCGTGGACACATTCTCCTGCGGCAAGCAAAAGTTACAAGGCATGGGATGTAGATACGTTCTCGAGTCTCTTGAGGGTTTTCACATCCCAAAGTCTGTTAAGAATGAAGACCAGTCCAAGATGTATCCGACCCCGGGGTACAGGTACATCCGCCTGAAGCAGGGAGCTTACGCTACAAACGATGATATTATACCGGAGAAACCTGTTATCAGGGATAGAGTTTGTGGAGCTGTGCTTCTCCGGAGCAAGATCGCCACCCGTCCGGCATTAAAGATGCACGAAGTTGTTGAACAAGGCGAAATTGCTGGGATGCTGCACTACGCAGACCTCATAGAGAAGCCTTCAACAAAACGGATGAAAACAATCGCCGCCGAATACGTCTGTTATGCAGACTGCTTTGACCCTCTCATCCAGGATGGGTGGCGAGTTGTAGAGCCATCATCAGGAGATGATAGCAAAGGTACAGGAGGGAAGGATAGCGGCCTAAAGAAGCGCATGAGCGAAGATAACTCGCCGATCAAAAGACGCAAAATGGCTTGAAGCGTTAAGTGTGGTGGGAGTAGTATAGATTGACAAGTATCATGTTGGATATTGCAATGAAGATGGCGCTCCTAACGCCGATGTTTATCAAACACTTCACTGGGCTAAGAATATGTCACTGCTGCTGACTATTATGGTAGCGGCTTTTGTGGTTAGAACTGTGATCCGAAACTTCAAATATGATGAAGGGATTCAAAAGATACTTTGAGGACTATAGAGGTTTGTCTATTCCACGAATCCAGAGCAACATCACAGAATGCTTTTACACAGCTCAGTTGCACGTCAATAGCTGTATGCATACCAAGCAAGATGAGAATCCTGTCGCCTGCCATGAAGTCTGTCTCGTTTTATCATTGATTGCTAGGTGTCGTGCCCGCTTGGGCTTGAATTGGGACTTTGTTACCAGCTATGTGCCACTCGATGAACTCTTTTTAGGCTGTTAATACCTTCAGCTATCAAGCAGCATAAATCTTGAAGACTCATAACTCAAGAGATATCAGGGAATTGCAATACACATCACCACTGCAAATCGCGGCCGGTCTGCGAGGCTCTCTGGTGACCAGACAATATTCTAAAGCTGTCAGGCCAGACAAGCCTGATCAAGAAACCGGGAGTGCGAATCCAAAAGAAAGCAGCTATAAGCCTTGTCGAGAAATGCATGATTAAGTCCACCCCGTGTAGCCTGTCCGGTTGTGAAAACCTTACCGCGAATGCACAAGAGATGGCCATTTGGGACGCCGGAAGACTCGGCGATAGAAATTCCCATGAGAATTATCGTCATTCTCACAGAGATAACCACGCCGCTCAACTGGCTCATTTGGTTTATCTGTTTCACGGCCTCGTCAAGGCCACTCAGCAGCATGAAGGATCGCTCTTTCTGCCCGCATGTTCACGTTTTGAAACATAAAGGTGAATGTTCTGAAGGATGCAAACCATTTCATCACTACTTGCTGAACTGAAATGTGTTGAGGAGATCGGCAGCTTCGATCTCAGCCTGGATATGTCTTCCTATCTATAACCAAAGCCTATCTCATGTGAAATACATTTTCAAGCCACGATTATGCTGAAGGGAAGGCCGAGGGTTTGCCTCAACCCGGTCCGGACGGGGTTCGTGGTCAGATGAGGAAGCTGTGATGTGCTGGCCTGGATCGAGCGATAGGCAAGACATCTAGGTTCATAATCAATGGTGGGTTTCGGGGACTCGGCAAGACATTGGAATTGTGTCGTTGTCTGTTCGTGTTTCTCACTTGAACTAGTGTTTCATTTGATGAGAAATGGCATGTTAGGCGCAACAATGTCCATCTAGTGTCGCGACGATGGAAAGCAAGACGTCGCTGACGCGAATAATCTTTCAGAAGCAAGAAACCGACGCCCGGATATAAGAGATACGAAAGTTTAAACTGGCCTTAAAAAGTACTACATGGATGGACAAGAACGATAGTTCGTGAGTTCGGACGCACTCACTTTCGGTGCGTCCCAAGTCATGCGTCCGAAGTCATGGCCAGGACCACACCCAACAAAGTAAGCAAGTCGGATCACACATACCAAGTAATGAACCGAGGCTAGGAAAGGGTCAGCCTCATGAACAACGTCGTCTGCTTTTGCGATAATGTGCTACCTCATTTGACATTGCCTCCCACTTAATTTAAGCGAGGCTCTTGACATCGACGTTGTTCTAGTCGGTTGCTGACCGTCAGAAATGCTGATCTCGGTCTTGATTAAGAGTGTCATGTGCAGCCCTTTTGACTGATGAACCATCAACTTACAGCCAAATATTTGGTCAAGTTACCGCAAATGTGAAGCGGGATGAGATGAAAGCACAGCTGAGTAGCTGAGTCGACCCGAATCGCGGCCGACGACAGCAAAGAAGAAATCAAACATGCCATTGGTGTGGGAAACACGCCTCTACCAAGATCTACATGGCGAAAGCGGTGTTATACGGCGGCAAAATGCTGAAAATGTAAGCTTTAGCAAGACTTTGATCTAAAAGTAGGTGTATCCCTTGCAAGAGATCTAAAAGCATTCGTTATGCAGCTTAATACTAATCCATCAACGAATCGTACCTGACTCTTACCATCAAGAAGGTTGCGCCTGTCGAAAGTGCTTAGATTCTACACCGCGAACTGCCAAGGCGATTTGCTTAGAGCCTTCAAAACCCAACAGCGGCCGGTGATATATAGCCAGTTACCTACTTAGGTGATATATTGCCATTCAATTGTCCTGGATCCACGGCATCTTTATGCGGTAGATGATATGTTATCCGACAGATTTGGAAAGTTGAAGCTGAAGCTTGCCTTATAGACCATTGCCTAGTTGAAAGTGGAAGCAGTAGGGTTGCCGCTTGAATAAGTAGATTCCCATAGTAGTTTCAGCTTAGCCCTAAACCTATCCTATCCCAATAGCGTAACTCAAATTCACTCAGGTTTCGTGACAGCAGCAGACGAGGAACACTCTCCCTCCCCTTGAGCTTTTAGTAAACAAGCAATAGAGAAATCAACCATAAAGGTTTAAGGGTCCATGAAAGCGCAGGGTCGAAGCAAGTGGTTGCTTTTGAGCTTGATTGAACTCGCAGTCTGGGTTGCAAGAATTTGATTCTGTCGGTGGAATGAATGTATTTGTTGACATAACTAAGTAAGGTTCAAATGCCAGGCGATGTCGGCTCTTCGCCGCGTGCGTTGCTGGTGCATTCATAGAAGAGAGGATACTCGCGAAGGTTGAAGTATGGTCGTCAGGGAAAGCTGCACATAAACCAAAATAGAAGCATAATCTAGGACGAATGCAATCAGAACGTCGGCCATCCAGGGGATTCACCTCGCTTTTGGATCCGTCGTGGATGATTGATTTTGAAAAAGGTTATCTTATGGCGAAGTCCATTCGTATCGCAGGGAGAATCTCGTTGGTGCGCATGTGCTTGCGGTCAACTCTCATGCTAGCCTTTGCCACAAGCTTGTTTAGCCCGTACGATGCACGAAGGTCAGGAATGACTCTCCTCGAGGTCGGTCACTAATGCAAGTAGTTCGTAAGCGCGCAACGACCGAACCACCCTGGGAAATGCTAATGTAGCGGCAGGTTCCGTGTTGAACATTGTAGATCTTCGCAGCAGAAGTAAAAAACCATCTCAAAGTCTGTGCTCCCACTGGGAAACAGGTCATTTGTAAAGTTGACGTACTCACCGCTAGGTGGCAGCGGGAAGGGAGACTGTTCCGCTGGATGGGCTACAGGGTATTGTCGGAACTCCCGTCTTCCGAAACGTGGGTGAGGATAGAGGCTTAATGGAAGTGATGACGCTCGCAATTTCTTGCCGGCTTTCTCATCTGAAGTAGGATAGGTGTCGTTTCAGTCAAAAAGCCTATGATTCATGTGATTGGCTTACAACATCATGAAGTTCAGTCACAAGTTGGATTTATCGGAATACCATAAGTCGCTCATACCTTGCAGGTGGACCTCGCAGATTAAATGCGTGTGGCCGGTTAAAAATTACATGATTCTCACTCTGTTATGTGGGCGTCATACGTATCGTGTCAAAAGTCAAGCTTCCAGTTGATGTGAACTTCACCGAATGGACGAGATCGAGCTCAGCATCTGTTTGGGGGTAGAGTCGCCACAACATCTCTAAGAGACTTCAAATTCAAGCACACCTGAAGAAAAAAGCCTGCAAGCTATCATCCCCGGAGTTGAAACTCCCTGGCTTTGCCATTTCTAAAGCCTGGGCTTTCTCATCGGTCGGCGCTTTTGACTGAAGCGGTCTTTGCTCAATATCGACACAGCAAGGCTCACGATCAGAGGCGCAGGAATCTTACGTGAATTGAAGCTGACTCACAGATCACCGTGAGTTCCAAACCGATGGTGGAAAGTCTTGGAACAAACTCAAATCATTTCACCCGAGAAATGGTCTGGTTCACAACCAGTCTTTGCTTCAACAACATAATCTCTGATTTTGAGCCCGCCAGAATGCACCTTCACTCGTCTAAGGTTCTTTTTGAACATGATCTCTTAGCTGAGTCTAATTAGGCAGCTATGCTGGCTCGCATAAACGGAATGGCGGTGAACTCTCCCTTGGGTAAGGTCTCATAGCCGGCGGAACCAGCCATTATAGCAGCTCGGTGATTGAACCAGGATGTGTACAATTTTGTTTAATGCTCATCATATGACTTGAGAGCATGAGGCTTGGGAAATTCAGTTTCTCATGATAGAATGATATGATGTGAGCATTTAAATCCTGAGCTAGAACAATTTCAGTCAGAATGATTCTCACTCGCCTCGAAATATTCCAAAATGTATGACTCCAAATGCAATCATATTGATCTTGCCCGCTCGGGTCACGCTGGGTGCTCTTATAGATATCAGCCTTCAAGGGGGTAGAGTTCAGTGTGACTGTTTATTTACTGCAAACTGCAGCGAATGTAGTCGAGCTGGTCTGCGCCCGAGTCCGGGTTCGGACATCAACGATGCTTCTGCCTTCTGAGCCTTTGATTAGACGCATGAACACAGTGATTCTGAATTAAGAGCCCGCTACCGATAGGGAGCGTGTTTTGGTTATAAATGGCCATTGATGTTCAGCATGTGTGAAAATATGAGGTGAAGGTCGTAGTTGATCCTGTCGTTAAATTCAGAGAACCGGAAAGGTTGCCGTGTGGGATCTGGACGCATCCGTCATCTAGAAAGTCAGACACTTCCCATTGATAGGCGTTTGGCCGAGTGACGACAGGCTGATAGTGTTAACGAGAGCGCTTCCTTGCAGCCTGAAAGCGGCAACATGATAGATCGAATGACGATTAGATACAAAAGCCCTCACTGCTTGTGATCGGTTTGATATGAATTGCCGGGCTTGGGAAAAGCTGAGATGATGGACCGAAGTGAATAATGGATTTCTACACTCAAACACGGCCCGTCTGTCGGCCATGAGAGGAACACGACACTTAACAATCTCAAACTCTACATGTTCGTCAATGTGGAATTTGGGGGTCGGTCTTTCCCTGCAAGGCCACACGCTTCTGAGAAACCCAGGATACTGCGCCAAGCGTCTTCATTCTAGGTACGAGCACTGGGTGCGATCGCCCGCAACGTTGTGTGGATGGCTCCTCCCGTAATGACGGCATATGAGCCGGCGTCCAGACCTCAGGCCCGGAGTCGACTTTATAATGGGGCCGCATACAGTGGACCACCCAAGACGGAAGTCCGGCTGCGGACCCAAATGCCGATCCCAATCGCGTTCTTACGGAAGGGTTCGGCCCCGCCACTTTGTGCCCGGACGGGCGACGGCAGGTAATTGATATGACACAGAATTGACCGAAGTTCCTTGAGCGTATCTGTAGCTCACTACTCATTCGCACGCACTCTTATACGTCTCACACCAACTCATCTCCTGCTCATTGGTTTAGCTGAATGACTTTGTAACGAAGTTTTCAAGCTATGCGTTGCTAAGATTCGCTTGGTCTCATACAGCAGCGGCAGACATGGGGCCACTTTCAGAATCATGAGTCTTTATTTAGACTCGTACGGCGCCGCCAGCCGTGTCTTCGGAGAACAGAACCGCAGTCATGCTGTTGTGAACCATTTCAAGCAAGTCATTAGAGACGGTGTGTCACTTACTAAGTACGCAACTAACAATAAACTGCAGGGTTTCAATCTCTATCTCAAACCGAATAGACACTGAGTCGCAAGGACAGTTTCCAACCCGTATATGGCGCAATCAGATGTCCAACCTAGTACCAAAAGCCGGGACTTCCGTACTTTGCACCATTGGTACGAGCCCGCATACAGCGCACAACCGCTTCCAGCCAAAAAGGCGTATGCTAGCCGCTTGCCACATCCGTTGGTCTGCCGCAAATGTCTTGTTGACCAGAGGTCCTTCTCAGCATGAAAATTCGTAGATTCAAGGTCTTCTGCCGGAGAGGGGTGGGATGGTCGATTTCTTCCGAACCTTCGGGTTAGCCTTGGGATCAATAGAAACAAGCTTTAGACTGTGCCATTGCTTCTAGATACCTCTTTAGAAAATTACGAAGCTTCATCTTTTGCAGGCTGTGGGCAAGCCTTGTTTTACTGCCGTATGACTGACAGGGAAAGTGAAATTTGTGACAGCCTCGCTCTCGCAATAACTTAAGATCCTGGTAATTCAAGCCGGGCTTTTTACCCCAAAGCTTCGGTCTAAAGATGTTGCACCCTTCTTACGGCATAAAATATCCAGCCACTGTGATTAATAACGAGGCATGAAGACCCTTCTGGTATTGGACGTGGCCATCATTTGAGCAGTACAACTCAAACCAGCCGAGACTAGGCTTATCCATGCCGGCACAGGCTTTTCGACCTTCAGGAAGCAACAAGATCGAAGAGAGTAGCCCATCAGAACCGAAAAGAGACATTGGGGCACCTGCATGAAGATGGAGACCGATAGCTGCTTGTTCTGATATCAATATCATTAGGAAAGTCGCCTCCCTTGACTCTCGACTGTCCTGTCCACCAACATGAGTCCTCAGCTTCACGAGACGTAGCAGCCTGATGGACTTGTCCTCGGACCTGCAGCTTCTCATCATCGACCACCATATTTTGGAAAATTGGAAAATTCTCAACGCACGTGTCCCTTTCACTGCAACTTTCTCGCTGACGCAGCGTTCTGCGAACAGATCTTGCGTCAGTCACCGCGGGGCTGCTGCTATATTCACAAGAACTCATGGCACTCACGGCGCCTCCTTGCTCTAGTTGAACCTTCAACTATGGAAAACAGACGAAGTATTCTCGTCAGTCCTCGAAGCGGTATCGTGAAGCAATCGATGGGCGATGCACTACCGAGAATACATGAGACGCATCCATTCATGGGTGCCGACAACGCCAACCACAGTACTAACGACGATGAGACCGAGGAAACTGAACATGCTGTAGTCCACAGTGAGGCTCATTGTATCGCGGGCAGGGAGAGTCAATCCGTTGCTTCTGTAAATACGTAGAGCACTCTAAAGTACAACCTCAAGCGCCGTGTCTGGGTTACGAATCGGAACTTTGGCTGAAATGACGCAAAGCTGTCTTCTCGTCTGTCGTTGTTATTTCTGTCTAGATATCTATGTTTGAAATCTCGCGTGGCCTACAAATGTAGCCATGAGTCCCCGCTGACGATTGAGCTCGTCCTGCCAGGTGATGAGAATGAAGCAGTTGGTAAAATTTGCTGTTGGTGAAAAGCAACCGGATTCACCTATCAGACCTTTAGAAGTTTTATTCCCGCATGCCCGTCCGTCGGTCGCTTTTGGAGTGTTCAGCTGGGAACGCCTCCTCCACGCCGACTCACTTCATCCTCCCCATCATCGTGCTGCACACTCCCTGAAATTTGAAGAAAGCAATCAAATACTTCAGACTTGTCCGTAAGTGGCGGCGGACTGTCTGACGACGGCGACAATAATAAACCTCCATCTGCTGATGGTGGGAGGAGCGATGTCAACCTCGTATATTAGACCCAAGAGGCTGCAATCAAATTTGAGATCAGAAATGAGCTATGCCGAGGAACGAATCAACCTGTACAGCAAGAAGATTCCCAAGATTCGTGACGGGGCAAATCATGAACCTAGAGGCAGTCCATTGATAAAATGGTCGGCGCGATTCAGTCAATGATGACCAAAATTTCCAAGCTGGTCACAAGAGTTTTGGGATATGAACGACCAGACCGAGCGGGCCAGCGAGCTTATAGCTGTTCAATACAAATGTCCAACTATACTTTGCTTTTATCCCCCATAGCCTGAGGTATGGGTTGATGGTCAGACGAGAAGGAATGATACGCATCGGTTCCTCAAGTCGACTGTAATCTGGAAGGTACTCCACACGACCGAGACAAGCGGCGCATCATGAGCATCCCTGAGGTTGAGTGTGTTCTCACAAGGAGCTCTGGATAGTTTGTGTTGCACCTTGACGGACACTATTCCAGGAGTTTTCGTCAATTGCTCAAGCACCGCCGCCATGCATTCAGCAATCGCTGGACGTACTCTTCCCATCTTGCTGATGTGGCCGACCTTACACGTAGTTGTCCGTCCTTCCGGCCAGTGCCGAACATGCTATGGATGTAGCGACAGTGAAGTTGTGTGCGGAGGGGTTTGGAAGCTGAAATGTGCCTTGAGTTTGCATGATCCTGGAGTCACAGGATCCAAGAAGCGAGCTAATCCGTTCAAATTTGACGAAACTCCACGGAATATTGCTGGCTTGAGTTTACGGTGTGACGCAACGCCGCTGCAACGTCATTCGACGAGGCATGGCGAGATGATGTGCGCGTCAGGTAACCTTGGAGGCGATTTAAAATTATATCTCTCTTACGATTGGTCGCTCTGACACAGCTACAGAAGAGGATGTGTTTTTCTCGACATTTGAGAGGCGAGTGGTGACTTTAGACGTCCTTCAAAGTGGAGACAGAGCCTGGCGCTGCTTCTTAGTTCGCAAGATATACCACGCAAGGTCGTTGGACCCAGTAACTTATCTGACCTCCGGTTTCAGGGCCGCACTCTCAATACCCACATATCATCAGGCGGAATAGTTTTGTCGAGATGAACCACAAACATGCTTCCCCTTTCCCCCATACCATGCGCAGGCTAGCATTGGGTACTTTCTCAATCATATTTACCATCATCTTCCAATGGGGTGGGCTTCACCAAACCCCATCAACAGCGCCGAAGCGAGTTGATGCTGGTACTGAAAGCCACACCATCCAAGGCCTGCACGTTCTGCAACCAGGTTTAGGCAGTGAGGATGCTTTTCCAAGCCATCTAGACATAACTGACACATACCATACGTTGCAGGAATCTGATGGGTTTCCCAAATAGAAAGAGAAAATCGCTCTTTCAGGGCGTATATCAAATAGGCAATACCACCATGCTGACTCCCAAATGCTGCATGCATCTAATTAAGAGGATAACAACAGTAACAGTGGCGGAATCTAGGTAGCAACACTTACTCTCAGCGCAGAAGTGGCATGTGCTCTGTTTCCATTCCACGGTAGAATAACAGGTCTGGCACAGGTTGACGACCGTACTTGCTGAAGGAACACGCTGATGGCAAGAAAGCAGGATAAGACAATTTATGGATCGTGAAACGCTAGTCTTATGAATCGCAAACGAAATAAACCCCACGTCGTGATAGGAACTTGACTCTAAAGCGAGGACAGCGAAGACGGCGCAGCAGTTTATAAGAAGAAAGAAAGCCGAATGGATCCCAAACTCTCAGTGTTTGTGCGATTTTTGTCTTCGGGCGATGGTATCTAGATATTTAGAGGCAGTACATCCCACAATCCTCCATCAGAGTTAGCATTACTATCAGGCATTAAGCAAATGTGAGTCAACTAACTTCGATCTTCCTAGTTCTGCAGTCCTGTGGCATGTTAGTCCCCAAACGGCCTGCTTTTTAAAACATGACTTACGCAAACATTTGGATTTTGAGGAGATGGTGAACAGCAGTAGTCGCGTGCAGCTATCACAGGATGAGGCGCTGTTCGCTCAACTTTTGACGGCACCCCGGCGGCTGATGCAATGGCCAAAAAAGCAAGGCTAACGAGGTATGCGTTGATCTGCATGATGACAAGAAGGCAGAAATCCGGCACTGTTGAGCAAAGAGCAGTATGGAAAATGAGGATAACGACTTTGCGACTTTGCGCTGCCCTGGCTATTTTATACTTTTCCACGCAGGAACCATTTTCCTCCAAGCTGCAGCCCACCGTCTGTGACATGACTCGCGGCAGCCGATGGGATAGACTATTTATGTCGGCGCAGTCTTGACATGCTACCACTGTTCCATCTTTTAACGTTTTCTTCATGCCTGTAGGCTGTATATCCGGACGTCGCGGCCAAAAGTATTCAAACTCTGCACCCTGCGGCAGCACAATCCGGAGCCTTTGAGCTCGGTAGTAGATGTCGCTCCGGAATCACCGTCGCTCTTGCTAATAGTCGTGTGGAACCTCAAGCAAGACAAACTTTCCCTTCCTTCTCTCTCGTCTTTTAGTCGTCTGCACGGCAGTTGCCCACCCCCGGCATCTCCGCACTCGTCTCCCCGGGTCGTTTCCTCGGCGCAACGCCACATCCCTGGACTCCAACAATCCTCGAACCCCGACAATCCGCACGCGACACCATGAAGTGCCGACAACAATATACCTGGGACACTGACTCCCTTGCTCCCTCGCGTTTTTGAATAGATTGCCGCTATAGCAGCATGACTCAGGCCCCTGTTCACGAACACGCATCGACATCCGCAGCCGCCTCGCCCTCATCTCTCGACAAACGACGTCCTGCTACAAGCCCCGCTGCTGCGTGCGTGCGGCTACTGGACCACAACCTTGCCGAATCGTCCACGCGATGGGATGCGGATCAGAATCTATTTGTAAGAGTGCAGCGCAAACTCGGTAGGACGTTTGGATCCAACTGCGCAATCTGAAGTGCCAACCAGTTTCTCCTTCTCCAGTACTCCGACTTCCTCGCGGACCTTGGCCAGCAACCACAGTACCGGTGAAATTCTTCTCTACGTCGAGATCTTGACACTACTATTTCACAATGCCGACCCGACATCACAGAGCATATCCGCATTGCTTATATCAGTGACAGGTCCCGCTTGAATCCAGCCGGGAAGATCATGACGGACGAACTCACCCAGTCTGCTCGTCGAAAAGCCGACAGTATCGTCACCATCAAAAGCAGAACAAAGTCCATGGAGAATATGTCGAAATACTATAATGAGTCAAACACTCCGTGGCGGGCGCATATGGCTACTAGACAACTTTGAAGTTGGTTCTTTCTCGTAATGCGCAATTCTCAATGTGCGACAGATTGTCAAGCGCTGCGCTGAGTGTGGACGAGGCTTGACGAAGCTCTGGGCGCCGAGCAGAGACCTGCACCACGTGAGATAGACCGAGAAATTGTTGGAAAACGTATAGCGACGACTCAACCAGGGTTTTGGTGGCGCTACTGGTAGCTTAACGAATGGCGAGGACCCTAGTTTCATGGAAGAGCCAGCCGACATCGCAGGCGAAGTTTCCAGTGAGCAGGTAGACCCAGAAGCCGGGCCTCCCTCCGAGTCAGACCTTGACATCGTCGAGTCTCACGAGGATTCGGAAGGCTGCTATCAAGAAGACAATTGTGCCCGCACCCCTCAAACCCCAAATCGGTTTGCTAATGTCTTTGTACAGGGGGATCAAGATGAGGGGACCTCCGGAAATGAACGCCGCGAACCGCCCAGCATCAGCCGATCGTGCAATTTGTCCGATTTATCCGAGGATATTCTTGCCGGAGCCTGGTACGGTTTGAGTCTCTTGTCCAAAGTCCATTGCGCCCACGTATGTCTACCAATGTGCAAATCAGACGTCCCCGCGCCACCCCTTTCAATCACCTTTCGGACACCCGGGAGCCAAACACAATTGATCCGCCATCGACACCAAGCCAGCCCCTAACACCAGAACAGGCGCCGATCTTTTGACCCAGCGACCAATACCAACCCGCCAGCGGCTTCCAAAAAGCCAGCATCAACTATCGGGTCAGTGTCGTCAATCGTCAAAAAAAGCGACTGAAAACGCCGTACTGTCGTCATGACCCTCCAAGAGACATTGTTTCACAACCTCTGCCCAATTTTGCTTGGTGGCAGCCCATGGGTTGACATCAAGCGTTTAGGAGATGGAAAACTCTTCGAGGGCACTGTCATTGCCGAGATTCTACGTGCTGGACACCACATCTTCCCCTTCTCGACGATCCTTCTGTACCCCATTTTGTTCAAGGGCGAAGCTGTCTCTGATAGTGTACGAAGAAAGATTGCCGCTGAGCCCACAGCAATCTTTCTAGCTCTTATCAATCTGTTATCGAAAGCAAAGCATTGGGTGCTCGTGGTGATAACGCGTCCAGAGCTAGAAGTCAAAGTATTCGATTCCTTCTCTGACGCAACTTTAGAGAGAGAGCTACGAAATAAACTCGAAAAGTCTCCTGGCACATGTCAAGGACCAGGGCGGTCAAAATGGAGCGCAGCGGCCTTTTGAGCCCTCCGCCTGTCCTAGACAAGAGAACGGCCTTGATTGCGGTGTGGTGACCATTTGTAACGGCTTATAATCATGGCAGGTTGCGCGATCCCAAGAATCACTGACTAAGCAATCTGGCGACCAGCTTTGACTGCATTCAGTGCAGGAAGACGACTGGACACAGTTTTGTCAGAGCAGCTGTCCAAACCCCCAGCTCTGAACGTCGCTAGCCTATGACAACCGTCAGAGCCTACCGTACCAGGTACCCAGGACGATTTCACGGCGTGAGCAAAGGATTTCGATGCCCCCAGAGTTTAGGTCATGCCCGCCGCCAAAAAGACAGCAGGACGCCTGGTCGAAGAAGACAGAGACAGCTGTGGCTGTGCTCGGCGACGTTTTGGAACTGTTCACTAGCTTGGACGGGGGTAGCGTTACGAGCACCGATGCATTTGATCGAAAGCTTGGCGGTCGGCCATACGTGGCCTGGAGATGCTCGGTCCTGCTGAAAAGGAAGCAGTTAGGATATTAAGTGAGAAGCAGCGCGAAATGCTCGCCATGCGCCGCCTCCAAATCGAGGTGAACATAGCGGTCGCGAGCGTCAGGGAGGAAATGCGTCTGGAATATGAAAGAATCGTCAAAGAAAGCCAGTGGTTTGTATTTTGTATCATCAGATGCTTCGGCTTCCACGGACCAACTAGTTAATACGGTACAAATGTCAAATAAAGCAGCGCAAACTTCATATTATAACCAGAAGAGCCAAGCCGTCCCTGATCGCAGATCCTGCGACGCTCCAAGCTGGAGACTGAGTGAGGTATTGTTCCCAACCCATGCTGTGAATTTTAGAAGCTATTGTTCCGTGAACCAGCACCACGGAACTCGTCCCGGACCCGGGTCCCGAATCCCGGCCCGAGTGCCGCGTTTACGGAAGGGGTAGCCCCGCTACTTTGCGGGCAGGCGGGCCCCGCGCTCGTAGCTGGAGACGATACCCATGCGCACGCGCGACCCAGCCGTCATCTTGTCTAATCGATTGCCAATACTTCAAATCTGCCCGTGTCTAAAGGAATCGATTTGGGTACGAAGGCTGCTTGAGTGCACCCGCTATTGAAGGATAGGAGCTGTGCTGAAATGTTCACTGCTTCTGGCGGCAGCTCCACCCAGACAGCGGTGGGGTACACGTGCCACACCATGTCAGCAGGTGCAGGGATCTGATGTCACTGTCACTAATGAAGCCATGAAATTACTGAGTCAGCAGCCGTTGCCCTGCCAACTGCACTCTCCACCCAAAATGCAATCAACCCCCTCACATTGTCACGATTCCAATTGCGCCTGCATCTCCCACCACGAATACGCAATCGCCACTGAGCCTCCGCTGAGCATCGTTCATTACCATCTTTTCTCTGCAAATCAAACTCGATGTGGGATTGTTCGAAAGACGCGATCGTCTCTGCCTGGCTCGAGGACGTTTGCGCTGTCACCGACGAACCTATCCGACCGCGATCCCCTGAACGCACGACGTCCCGAAAACGAAAGGCCCCATCGCCCGACCGAATTCAGTTAGATCGTGGCCATTTGCATTACGACCGAAGCAGGGCACATATGGAGAATCGCCGCAGTCGCAGGCTGGCAAGCGGCGGTCAGCAGGCTACCAAACCATCAACACCACGGGATGGTAGCGGCAGCAGTCGGAGTTTGGACGCGACGGACTCGGGCGCGTAATCCCTGACTCCCAGCAAACCTGTCAAGTCGGTGAAGGCTGCGCGTCGACCGAAAAAGATGGCCGATAATGCTGATAGCCGGGAACCAAATGGCCGTGAGCTTCCCTCCCGGTCGCTGTCGCTGCCTCAGCCCACACCCTCCATGTCCTCCTCAGCCTCTGCCTCAGCCTACACGGCCGCAATCTCCCACCGACCGCACCACACCGCGACGAGCATGACCAGCGCCCCGTCGCTTCCGCCGTCCGAGTCCGGAAGTCGAAGGTCGCGAAGCCCAGTGAAGGGGATGGCAAGCATGAGCTGGGCCCAGCGTCCAGGGAAGATTGTCCCTCTGAGACGTGGCCAGGTGCCGGGCGACATCCAGGCGCTGTGCGAGGAAGTACATAGGATAGCGATGGGCGTTGCTGTGGTCCCGGCGTCTGTTCGCAACCATGTGGATTCTTCTGTGTCGACACTTCGACCATTCGGGATACCTCTCGAAGACAAGAACATTGATGCTTCTTGTCAACGCGATGACTTCAATCTCATGGGAGAGCTGCGAGACATCGTGCGGGTGGTCAAAAACACAGAACGAGCGATCGTGCAGAATCTGGCCGAGGCACACTGGAACGACAGCGTCCACTCGCAGCTTCTCACCATCGCCACCGACGGGGACAGGGAGGAGGATCAGATGGACGATGCCGAAGACGAATGTGTCGTCAGCGTCTTCAACACCACGCAAGCATTCATCACGCCCGGATGCATACCGCATCACATCAGTGAAGGCGTCCAACTCGAGGCCAGGATAGTGGACTACTGCATGTGCATCAATGATTCAGCAATCGAGCGCGCCGCGCGTAACGCCATCAAGCTCTCCAAGCAAACCGTAGACGCCACGGCCAGCAGCAGCAGTGCGGCATCATCATCTGCTGCGTCCGATGCTAGCGACGTCTTCTCGTCACCGAGGAAAGGCACGAAAGCGAAGAAGTTGCCTCAAATACCCCAGTCGGTCAACCATACGGATTATGCCGCATTGGCCATGTCGCCCATCACCGTGAGCATCGAGACCAAGAAGAACGATGGCTCTGAGGATGTGGCGAAGGCGCAGCTTTCCGTCTGGGCCTCGGCGCAAATCCTGCGCCTGAGACAGCTGATCGGCTCCCATGAGCCGTTGGGAATCACGCTGCCGTTGGTGTTCGTGCTGGGGTCATCATGGCAGCTGCTCTTCGCCGTAGAGAAGGAGGATCGGATCGTGAGCGCCCCTCGTCCCTGCTGCATTGCTGTCTTTAAGCGGTCGGCTAACCTCTTGCTCGACAGGAACTCATTCAATCGTTGTCATTCCGATTTGACGGTGGCTCGAATACAATACTTGGCTGTTATAAGATCCTAGCGCGGCTAAGGGCGCTGAGGACATGGAGCAAGACCGTGTTTCGGGATTGGTTTCTGAACGCCCTTCCGGTTCTATAGATAGAAATTCAGAGGCTTGGAGTCCTATAGTCACAAACTCTTCATCTTGATAGGGATCAGTGCTAAACAATAGCACTTAACAAAAGAGATAAATTTAATAAAGTAGTATTAAGGCTAGGTAGTAATTACTAATAGATCTAGTGAGTGTTAGAGTTAGATATATAGTGTAAGCTTAACGCTAAGCGCTAAGTACTTAAGAGGATATATAGAGAAATAGAGGGAAGTAGAAAGTTATATAGTAGCTAAAAACAACTAATAATAACTAAAACTTAATATAAACATTAAATTAAATCTTATTTAATATTCCTTTTTATTATTACTCCTTTATACTTAAAGTCTTCTTATTATTAAATCTATTATCTTTATTACTTACTTATATAGATAAGCTAAATAATATCCTAAAGGACTATATTACTTCTAGAAATAGAGAGGAGATAAAGGATAAGTTACTTAACATAGCATTTATAATTATATATATAAATAGTAAATAATTAGAAATATTAATCTATAAATATAATAAATACTTACCTTAGTTAAATTTACTTACGTTTAAGCGCTTTAAAGTTTATTAAAGATCTTTTTATATAAGTTATATTTTTAAGTAAAATTATTACTACTATCTTATAGAATAAACTTAAGTATAAAGTTAAAAGTAAATTATTATATATATTAATATTAAGAGTTAGATTAAATTACTTTTAAATTTAAAACATTATACTTTTTATCACTTTTTTATATATATTACTATTATTTTATAAAGAGTTAATATAATTTATTAGTTAGATATATTTTAGCTTTAGATAAGTTTAATATGTAATAGAAACTTAAAAGGTTTAATATAAATAATAGAAATCCTAATTAAGCTTAATTAAACTAGGGTCGCCATTGCTGATGTCCCATTTAACTCGCAGATCATCGCAATGGAGTAAGGAAAACCTCACCGATGTGTTCTACTGTGAACGAAGGTACCACAGACTGGCGTACCCTCGCACTTGTCCACAAAAGCCAGCTAAAATGCATGCCACTTGCCAGTAATATAGCATCTACAAAATACTATTCCTGGCAGTCGATAGGAGCCCAATACGAAGAGCCTGAAGCAGGGAGCCAAGCAGAGTGTAGAGAGTGCACGTCAGGCCAGGGCATTCCTTTCTTGATGTGATCTCCATGGCAATTAGTTTTAATAAAAGCTTTTAATCTGCCAGAGAATCTGGCGCGAGAACTGCTCAGTGATGACCAATTGTACTTGGGTTAGGATCGAGGACCGAAGCTGCCCCAGCGATTCACACATCAGTCTTCTGCTGAAGGAGAGATATTCGTAGCTCGGAGAACAATTGAACAAATAATTAAGGGCATGCCTTGCATCAAGGCTGGAATGTACTGTGACTAATAACGTTGAACGGCTACTCGACAAAGTCATTTTGTTTGTTGTTCGGACGATCATCATCGTGTCGCCCAAGTCTCAGCAGTTGCAACAGGGCGCATGTTGGCAGTCTTCTGACCAGACGATGATGGTCACGGCAGCGGCGACGCGATGATATCTTGTGCGGGAACATTGGACAAGGTGGGGTCAGGCGGGTGATAGGTCCACCATAGTTCAGTGGGCGGCGATAGAACTTGCTGGAGGTCATTCCTTCATCACAAGTAGGGTTGTTGGCCGACTGAAGTGACTGGTTCCATGCGCAAATGCCTTTGCTGTTGGTTGTAGTTGGGTTGGCGGACTGATGCAAAAGGTCGGGCGGGGCACCAGGTTGCTGATATGAAGTTGAGTTGAACGGATGCGCTGGAGCTGGAGGTCGGGATCGGACAATGCTGCGAGCAATATCTATGACCATACGATTAACGCGGCCGGTAGACATTGTTTCGGCATGTGCGGATACAGCCAGGACGAGAAGAGATCTTGGCAGTGGATATTGGGTAGAATTCGCAGCAGAACATGAAATTGAGGGTCTGACTTGGAGAAGAATGGGGAAAGCCGCTCAGTGTCAGTGCCGTTACTGCTGTTGCAGGAGCCAGTTGAGTACATGAACCAGTTGAAAGGATGGACGTCTCTCGTCGCCAGTATCAAATTGAGCATTCACCACATGAGGTGAACACTTGCCGGGAGCTCCAAAGGTCGGCGGATGTTTTCTTCAAGATGTCCTCCTCCATTCCTCCTAGTCGAAGGTTTTGTGTGTTGATACTTGAGTCGAAATAAAGAGCACGGCAGTGGCCATTAGAGGATGCACATTTGCATACCACGTCAGCTCTCACAACCTAGAGGTACGCACTTAGCATCATTGCAGATGTTGCTGGGTATATATGAAGACGACTGAATGGATATCTGGAAGATGACCCTATGGACATCTGGATAAAGTGCGTTCCAGATGTGCTGACTTCGTGAGACTTGAAGCGCATAGCAGCTAGGTGAAAGCTCTGCGCGGTTATGAGGCGAAAAAGCTGCTTGTGTGTTGTAAATGCTGTCGATGCATGAGAAAATCCGCTTATGTGTCGGAAAACCTGTACTGGCCTGGGAAGTTCTACACTTGTATGGGGAAAGCTGGACTTGTGCTGGAGTAACGAATGAGGAATTATTAAAAAGATGTGATAACAGTGAGTATCCCACCTTCTTCTATTTATGCTAGATACTGAAGCTGAGCTGTGAAACAGAAAAGTGCCACGAGGTCCTAGCATGCAGATGGAACTCCAGAAAGCAATCACCTAACCTGCTGCAACGTTCGTTCCTTGCCGCAAAGGCGTTGCATGTGGCTCTGGTCACTCTTTCCCTGCTTGATTTGTGTTTGTTATCTGAATACTGACCCTGCGGCAGACTGAACTCCTGGTGTTCTCGACGTTGCTGACGGCATGGACATGATCATCCCGCCATCATCAACCGCCCATTTCCGACGAAATGAAGCAACTGCACATCTGCCGTGCGCCATGACGCCCAGCGCCAGCTCTGATCCCATAGCCCCATTGCACGCTTTCAAAACAATATTTTGTTGCCTGCAATCATGCCTACATCCTTTTTTGTTGAAAGGATGACGGTTTCTCACACGACTGCATTGGTTCCTTACGACTATCTTGAGCGAAAAAGATAGTATAGATTCGACTGCCACTGGAGCGATAGAGAGGGTGGCGGAAAAGATATCCTAGGGCTACTGTTGGCGCTAGAGCATTGGCGCTCAAGCAATCTCGCGGGGAAGAGCAAATACATATGTAATCTGCGGGTCCTGTTGATTGTGGTACACTACCTGTGTTAATAGCTAATATCTGATAGCAGGCAAGCGACGTTTGAGATAGGCTATTCAGTTGTGACAGCGTATAGGATTTCTATTGCGGACGGCTCGAAGATCATGGACGCGGCCCAGAACCGACTCGAGCTCGTCGACCACTGCCTTCACGCCTAAGACTGAAGGCCGCCGCCTACGCGACCGCTGATCTTACTTGAGCAATCGCATTCCGACTCTCGTGGATCTATTTTACCTTCGCTCAGAAGCTCGCTGAAGCTTGTCAATGTGAGCAGTACGCCGAGGGGAATCAGGAGTGTGGGTTTCGCATCCAAACGGTCATGAACTCGTGGCGTTTGGAGTCCTACTTGCTGTCTAGACGGCGGTGGAATCCCCCTTTTAATCAAGCGCAGCATCGCAAACATTCTATCGACGGAGATGTCCGGAGGAAGATTGCAGGATAGATCAGGATTTGTTGGGGTGAGAAAGTTCTCAAGAAACAGTCCGTTCACAACCCCTGCAGACTACCTCTGTGGAGCGCCACCGTAATAAAGAATGGTCTGTACTGTCTCTACAATAGGCTGGCGTTCTAGAAAGTCCATGGTGCAACCCATGTCTGGAAAGACTTCATAGAGCATCACTCGGCGGCTAATGAAATCTTGGCCTCGACATTTTAGAGAGACAACGCTGGATTCAATTGCTACGAACATTCTTCTGTGCGCAATCTATTGGTTTCAATCTAAGGTTAATTGATTCGAATATAAGCGAGATTGTGAAGCGCTCATGAATGATTGGGAATATTGCATGCATCGTAGCTATGGCTCTGGTTTGAAGCTGCTCCTTCCAGGAAGCCCTGTTCCTTGAAGGCGGGTCTCTCGTCGTCAATCTGGGTCCTTCGAAGATTGAAGGCCCGGGAAATGCTCCGATGCTCGGTGTTCCTGTCCAAGAGTCCATTTGCGACAATCATGTTGTGAGATCGTCTGGAGCTGCGTTAACGGAAAACCTCCGCCCTTCGTGGCGTTGCGTAGCATCGTCATACCGCATATAGCGGATTCAAATGTTCAAATCCACGTGAGAAATTACATTCTTGTCAGGCACTGGTCTCCGTAGGAAGAAGGATTCGAGTTCTAGTTGTATGATTACCATCATGGACGGAAGTCGACGGCTGCGGGGGGAAAGCATGGAGGCCGAAACATGGCGACTTATGACGCCACATCCGCATGTCCATTCACATTCCCTCACCCTCGTGACTCCGTCATGTAGACCAGGTTGTGTTTATTGCAATCCTTCAGAGATCCCAATCCTTGAGCGTGGTGCTGAGCCCGGGCACATGGATGGATCAAGCTGACTGAGCAAACCGCCTTCGCACGAGGAGCAAAAGAAACCGGCACAACTTCGCCCCTCGCGAACACCTTCCACCCTCCAGCGGCCGCGAACGTGTTGAAGTTCCAAGTCTGTCGATTCAATTGGGTTGAATTGCGTGCAGCACCCTGCATCCCTCCGCGTCGTCGATGAGAATACTGTGCGGCGATGTAATATGTCCGCTTCGTGGCGCTCTCAATGAGGTGCGTGGTCTGTTCATTCGAGATGCGCATGGTTGTTTTGCGAGACGGAAGTCGGACGGGCCCGAAACCCGGCCTGGATCCCGCCTCTTCGCAGGGGGTCGGCCACATCACTCTATAGCCAGGCGCGCCCGGCGCTCATAGCTAGATCATTCAAGCCACTTCACACAGTTGTGAACGCAGTGAAGTTTGAGCGGGTAATGAGACCACAGAATTCTAATATGAGAGCTTAATTTGAGGTGCGCCTCCCGTGGAATGGGCATGTACATGCGGTAAAGAACTGGGGTCCGGGGAGTGGAGGAGGATGAGGATCATCGCGCTCATGCAGGTACCAAGCTGCTTGAGGTGCGGGTGTGGCACAGCATGTCGACAAGAATTATTGCGGGTTGATTCCCATTCCAGGGAGCACAACGACCTGCTTTTATTTCCTCATTATGACTGGTGTGACAATACCACTTCTCCAGCCACGCGTTGGTCGGGAGAAATCACCAGAGCCACTCCCCGCGGAAGATGGTGGCGGTATTATTGCCCGTGAGATGCTAGACTCAGATCTATGCATCGCTGCCAGGCAAAAGACGGACAGTCTGGCCCCTCGCACATTATCCTTTTTTGCGGACTTGTCTACTCTTGACTCAGCCCCGGTCCGGCCTTGGAATGCCTCCATGTCCCCGTTGTGTGCAGCGACAAATATCCTTACGTTTTTAACAAAGTCACCCTTCCGTTCAAACCCTCGATATGATCTTGACGGCAGGATAGCGAAGGCCTTTCCCATCCATGTGCAGCGGATTGCTCATCCCGTTATCCTCGCTGACGACAACACCTACCATTGGCCCAGCTGCACTGCAGGGCCTTTGACTACCACATGTAAGCCACCCACAAAGCAGCATGCTCGGTAGATTATACACTGCAACTCGCAAGATCCATGTTTCAAACAGCAAATCTCCATCTGCATAGCCTAGGTGATGCGAGGCAGCCAGCCTTACCAGACGTCGCTCTTCTCTGTCTCAGTCTAGCCTCATTCACTCATCCTACGTTACCATACCAAAGATGGTTTTCATCGCCAAAGCCACCGACATTTCTCGTAGCTTCCTGTCTGTTAATCCTTGGCACGTTGCTAACAATGATCTCAGGTCTTGCCGTTACATCTTTCGTGCACCTTTCGCAACGCATCTTTTGCAACCCATGATCCGCAACGCACCCGTCTCAACGAAACCGAAGCCCCCACGATGAACCATCCCTTGCGAACCCACTGGCGGAGTCCTGACCACGCCAGCGACGATTTTCGCCAAGTAGTCGTCGCCGAGCCTCAGTTGTCGAGCTCGTCTTCAGGGAACGCCACACGAAAGTCTGGGAGTAGGGAAAATGACTTGTTATTTTCGAATCCAGTTGCCCGGCGATGATACACTGCTGGAGTGGCTGTTTTCGCGCTGAAATAAGTGGGCCGTTGTGCACCTCAGGGAGTATTTTGACCCACATTACTTCTTTGTTGCAGTGTTGCAGTGATCACTCTTGTCTCTCCCTGGCCTAACTGTAAATCTCGTCACAGAGCGCGCGAGGTGTGGCAAGCCGCGGTCGCGGGCTGCATCGCACGGCATGCTTCGTCACGTCGCACTCGGATTCACGTCAAAAACTATTGAAGTGACGGGTATTCATGCATCTCAATTAATGACTGCTGCTCCGAAAGATGCAACACAAAAGGGAGCTAGAGAACAAGACGCTCCGTCCAACTGGCGCCTCCGACAGACCGCAGTAACATTATAAGTCCTCATTGTCACCAACACCTTCCATCTCCTCCTGAACTCGCCGAGCATACAGTGCCATAGCCTCGTCGATCTGCGCGTACATCGCGTCCAAATGAGTGTCCATGCGGGCTTTCTTCGCTGTGAGATCGTCGACAGCGTCGAGGGCCTTCCGCTTCTGGCCAGCAGCATGACGGAATTTCTTCTCGTGCCCATCGATAGAGTTGGGCGCCACAGTATGGGGTGCCATCTCCATGGCGTCCAGGTCCGCAACAATCGCCTCCTTGTGCTTCTTCATGGCGACAGTGTAAGCTTCAGCGTCGTTGTGATGCTGGATCTTGAGTGCGTCGACCTTTTTCTGGGAGCCCTCGAACTCGAGCCGTATGTCGCGAAGCGTGGTCACTACCACAGACTCCTTCAAGAAATGAACCGACTTGTTCTTCTTGCCTCCTGAAACGGTGTTCTTCCGGTCAAGCTGGTTCGTGTTCGTGCTCTCCTCGTCGCCAGAGATCTCCGGGCTTTGGTCGAGCAGGCCAATTGCCGAGTCATCGCAGTCGCTGATAGCCATGTTGCTTTTTGACAGGCTGAGGAGGAGTGTAGAAGCGTTCAAGTCGGTCTCGGTCGGTGGAGGCGGAGCAGAGTCTTGGTCGCGCGTTGGGCTGTTGGATGGGGTTTCGGGAGTGACTTGGCGGCTGGTGACCTTGGCAGTGCAGTTTGCGGTCGCTTGTGAAGTAGTATTCACTGTTGCGAGGAATGTGTTGGGCTCTTTGTCGGAGTCGGTCGATGTGCCTGGTAGCTTCGTAGCTTCGATGGCACGGCTGGGAGCTTGAGACTGCTCAACTGAAGCAAGAATATTAGCTGCGCTGAGGTGGAACTCGGGCTCGATTGCGAACATACTGTTGTGTTGTTGAAGGGCTTGTTCAAAGTCCTTCGGCTGGAATTCGAGTTGCAGTGGGTGGAGGTATGGAAGACGTCGACGACAGGATGCCTCCAACTTGAGATGCAGGTCCCTCGCCGACGGCAGCTCCTTCTGCGCGGCGACGATCCTCCAAGTGCGCTGCGACTTGACAGCGGAGCCGAACCATAAGAACAGTTCGAAGTCGTCCTGAAGGCCAAAG
This sequence comes from Colletotrichum sp. SAR 10_66, assembly GCA_028639655.1. Taxonomy (NCBI): domain Eukaryota; kingdom Fungi; phylum Ascomycota; class Sordariomycetes; order Glomerellales; family Glomerellaceae; genus Colletotrichum; species Colletotrichum sp. SAR 10_66. Next base: position 133,452 of record JAQIUS010000074.1, on the reverse strand, counting down.
CGGGACGCAGCAGAGCGGAGGCGCGAAATCTCTCGCTTGCCCTGGGTCTGTTGAATCTTGTCCCAGGTCTGAGCGAAAACGGCGCGCAGGATGGTGATCAGGTCGAAACGGGAGATGCGGCGCTGGATGAAAGCAGGGAATGGCTCCTGAATGTTGGAGGCAATGTATTGGTCCTTGACGCTCTGCCAAAGGTGATTGAGCACGTCTTCGGTCTTGTTCACGGCGTCGAGTATGCAGCAGATGGCGGCCTCGAGTCCAGGAGTCGTGACGGTTTGGCGAGGAAAGCTCGTGATGGCGCGATCGGGTTGCATTGGGAGATGGATCGATCGAAAGTGTCGCGACGGGAAAGAAGCACAGTTTGGGAAAGCGCAAATGGCGTATGGTCATGTTTGACACAGAAGGTGAGATGGGAGCGCGGTGCGTTGTGTTGTCTTCTGCAAACCATCGAGGTAGGTAGGTGAATAGGCAGGTGCCTACCCAAAAAGATCAGATGGCAGGCCGCCGTTTGCTGCTTGCACCGGTACGTTCCAACCTGCCCCGGCCACCAAGGTAGTTAAGGTAGGTGGCTACCCCGCACCCACCGAAATCTCGCGCACCTCAGGCAGGTATTCGTAGGTGCCTTGGACTGGCGCTTTCCCGCCCAGACAAACAGACTTTGTCTTCCAATTGCCTCCCTCCTCAGCGCTCACACTACCTGCAAACGTTGCCAACAGAATGATTGGGAGTACTTCTGAATCACCGTGCATCCACACGTTGCGTTCTTCGCCCACCTACCTCACCGGAGCTGGTGCTGGTGCTGGGCGTAGACCGTCAAGGTCAGACTTTGGGGGCCGAAAATCTGATTCGCCCCCAATCAGCGACGGGCAGTGACATGCATCAACAACGGTCAGCAAAAGTGGGCCATTGTACCAACTGTGTGGTCGAGTACAGTTGCAAGTCGAGTGCCTAGGCAGCAGCGACATGTGCCAAACTCTCAACGAGAAGGCCATTGCACGTCTGTTCCTGTCTGTGCCTCTGGAAGTGGTTGTCAGGTGTGTCGAGCGACTCACCACTGCCAGCACAGCTCCCGCCAGCTCAAACCTAACCTGGTAGCAGCAAAGAAGAAGTGCGATTGCGACCATGACAGTGCATCACCTCGCCCTCTAGGTCACCGGCAATAATTCCGTCATCAATCATTGTAATTCATTCATGTTGCTTGTTTGATTGTGTTTCGTCGTAACTTGACGCCGCATGAACTCGCCCGGAATTTTCGTCACTCGCGCATTTCAGGCCGGCCCCGCCCTGACATGTCGTAGGTGTGTTTGCTGGGCATACCAATCTGTGATTTAAACGCTGCAAGTCGTCCTCGGCCAATATCGTGGTTGAAATGCGAGTGCTCACAGACGAGTGATGCTGACAAGGAGTCGATGTACGGTACGGCTGGCTGTCATCGGACGCAAACTGGACCGTGCCGTGCACTCACATCCGCTGCGGCGGAGGGTGTCTCCACTTGTGGGTCACCTCCGGCCGCATCATGCGGGCCGCGTTCCGTTGCGCACGCCGGCAAGGTGAAACAACATGAAATTGCACAAGAAACCCCCCTCTAAGAACAGGCAAAAGATCATTCAGCGCACCGCGCATCTTGTGAACAAATTTCAAGCCGTCCTGACATCGCATTGATGGTGCTGTCACCAAACAGCGAAAAAGGGCTGAAGAGGTACATCACCGCCCCAAGAACATCAAATTGTCCGGTTGAATTGGTGAAGATTGTCTCGTACTGATAAAGGGATAGCACACCTTATGGAATGATTGCCAGATTGCTGCGAGGGTGATATCGTGGTGCTGTCACTAAGGGCTTGAGAGAAACGCCCCCGGAATTCCTGGGACATTTAACGCATGATTGGCAGGAAAAGACCAGATCGTCCTATTTTCGTGGCGCCTTTCGCCGTGTACTCTTTTACTATGAACTGACTCAACTCCTCTATGTCCTTTAATTTTCCGATGCGGCGATGATGATCTGCAGCTTTGTGGCTTGTCGAGGAAGAAACACAGCGTGGTGTTTTCGACAACGCAGTGCAGATTACGTAATCGGGTGAACAGCGGGCCACGCCATTTGCCTGCGATCGGCTTCAATCAGGCACCTTGTTCGGGCGCACCAATGCACGATTTCATGCAGCGCGTCCGTTTGCTCCGAAGGGGCAAGCATCGTCGTTGTTGGCTTTCGGTTCGCGGATGCACTGTTGATCGCGAGTCCCATGGTACTGTCGATACTTCTATGGGATGCGGAGGGCGGGCCACAATCGGGGCCCAGCAAACAAAGGTGCTCGGCGCATCCCTCGGGCTGAATTGCGCTGTGCTCTCGGTTTGCATTGAGATGTGGACATCTAAAAAGCGCGCATGATTTATTTTGATACGTTCAAGTCATTTCTTTGCCGGGTGTGAGTTTGGTGATCGTAGGTTGTTTTATTATGCTGCGGTCGAGAAATTCCATCCGCGTTGTCAGGAGAGTAGCTCTGGAGGTGAAGCGCAGCAAAGCCGAAGGAGCGAATCGAGACTCGGACATCCAATCCGACGGTTTCCAGTCTGGACGACACATTCCCTGCCAGACGTGTGGAAAGGCCCCTGCTGCGGACTCGCGAAACCAGCGGACGCCTGACTGCGGCCACAGCGAGGTGAGGTCGTGACGATGATGAAAGTGCCAGTTAAGGTGCAGGCGGCATTGCAGACGGAGGGTGCAGCCATGGAGATAAGGCAGTTGCACCTGCAACAGTGGCCACTGGAACGACAACCTTCATGTGGAGAGACGGGCCTTGCTCTTGCCGTTTTGGCAACTACTAAAACAGTAGTGCGTCTTCCTGCTCGACGTTTCGCCTCCCTGCCCGACTTAGATTCCTCTTTTGCTGCCGAGCAGGCACGAGCAGCAGCTCCTGCCACACCAGTTCAGATGTACCTTACCTAGGTAGGCCAAGGTCCACACCTGCACACCTGCCTTGCGCTGAACACACTCGCCTCCCTGCATTACTTTACCTTACCTACGTCAGAGAAGGCAGGTCTTCATCCCCACCTACCAGACCCCCGAAGCCGGCAGAAACACAAGATCAGTATTCCAAAAAGCTCTCTGAGCAGTCCTCCAGAACCCACGACGGGCTTTTTTGCGACCGATCGCCTTTCAGTCCCCTCTCGCTGTTTGAAATTTTTCTCTTTCAGGGCTGCGCCTTCGAGTCCACGACAGACCTCTCACAGAGCACGACAATGGCATCCAACCAACATCAGCCAGCTCAAGGCCCCGATAGCGAGCAGAAATGGGGCTTGAGTCGAATCGTGTCCCACCGACTGGTGGACTCGCACACTTCGTCTGCAGGCCATACCCCCGACCGATTCGAACTACAAGTCCTTTGGGACACGGGAGAGAAGACCTGGGAGCCCGAGACTTCAGTTCACCAGGACGCGCCGGACGCAACATTGCAGTACTGGGAGAGCCTCGGTGGCCGGCTCCGGTTCATGAATGAAACCGAGTACTGGATCCCTTTGAGCATTGTCAAGCACCGACTCCAAGAGGAAAACCCCAACAACGAAGAGGAGTACCTGATCCAATGGGTTGGAGCTCGAGATCGCACTTGGGAGAAGAGGGGAACTGTCCCGCGAACGCTTCGGCGCGACTACTAGGACGCAGTCGCCCAAAAGACGGGATTGACGCGAGACCGAATGCTAGAGAATCAGAGAGTTCGAAGAGCTCTGAGACCGGCTACTTCTGGCAACGACCGCCGCAGCCTGACCGAGAGTGCGAGCCGGAGTCGTCGGAATGATGAGGAGAACGGCACTTTTGCCGAAAACTACGCTGACGAAGATGTCGATGAAGACTACCAACCGTAAGCGTCCGATATGGTGCGTTCAGCTGCATCAGTTACCAGGGTTATACAACGTTTCATTCGCTGCTCTTTAGCGGTTACACACAGGGAAGAGACGCCTGTACCCTATGACTGAGCCAGCCGATTTCCTGGACAGTACAGGACCTGAGACGAGGACTCTACTTGCTTTCTTTGCTGAGGTGATAGACTGCACCCCAAAGGTAGACGTCGCCTTTGCCTGAGGAGTGGATGGCCGACATCCTTGAGAGTCTTTCTTTTCTTTTTCTTTTTCTTTTTTTTTTTTTCAGCATGAACGGCAGTTTGACCGTCATGGGTTTTCCACCCGATCTTATGCTCTAAGGAGTTTCAATATCGCCCGATGCCTCGTTCGAGACCACTTCTGTGAGCATCAACTTGGCGGTGGTGGCTGGGCCACAGGTCGGGGAATTCGACGACTTGCATTCCGTGAGCACCTTATCTGCACAGCTTCATAGCTTGAAGTCAGATGGCTAACGGTAATCGGGTACGGAGGTATAACTTGAATGAAATGGCACAGTTTATCCCCTTTGCGATCTGACGTTCCTCGTGAATCTGTTCCAAGACTGCAAAATCACTGTCCTTGCCCCTACCAAGCAGCCATCATTCCGCGCGCCAATTCGCTCGCACAGACGGATCGCAATCCAAAGGGGATGGACTCTCACTTGTCCTTCTTTCTCCAGCTGGCACATGATGGTGGTGTTGGCAGTGGTGAAAGGGGGCAGCACACAGGATGGCGGGAGCGGGGTTAGCGGGGTTTTGGTACGATGCGTGGAGATGCCCGAGCCAGGGGGCATTTGAAAGAACAGTACTCACTCACTCAATGGACATAAATAAGAAGTCTGCCGGGAGGCAGACCGACTTGAACCATGTTAATTATGGTCTGGATCGGCGTGTGCGGCATGCGGTTGAGCAATCTGATGGTGCCCGTGACATGGCGCGCATCATTCTGGGAAGATGGTTAGGATGTAGAGCTGTGAGTGCGGGGGTACAATACAATCCTTGAAAGTTTGTTAGCGCGGTACTTGGGCGTTCGGTTCTGCGAAAGGGAGGCTAATTATATTACGTATAATAAGGGGTGAAGCCCTACGAAGCGTTAAAGCCCCTACTTAGCGTTAATATAGCTATATATAAAAAATAGGATCTAACTACTTAAAAATAGCTCTATTAATATAGCTTAATATTTAATAAAGCCCTCCTATTACTTTATAACTTTCTTTAGCTTACTAAGTATTAAGTATACTAACTTTAATAAGTAGTTTATTAGAATAATAGCTTAAACTATTAATATTACTTCTTATAGTATTTTACTAATTAGCTTTATAAAGTACTAATAATTAATTTAATACTTTATTTATAACTAAATATATTTAATAAAGTTTAAGTTAAGAGATTAAGTAAGTTACTTAATAAAATAAATAATACTAAAATTCTCTTATATCTAAGTTTTTATAATAATAATATTATAATATAAAATATTATTTTATTAAATAATAAATATATTAATAAACTTTTAAAAAAACTTAAAAATTAATAATATATAGTAAATATATATAATTAAAATTATAATTCCTTACTTTTTATCTTAAATAATATTTAAACTTTTATAGCTATTTATAAAGTAGTTTTAAAATATCTAGTTATAAAGCTTAGCTTATACTTTAAAAAAAGTCTAATAATCTTTACTAAGTAGTAGAGTAATAAACTTCTTTATAATAGCTATATTATTATATTAAGTTTTATTAGAGAAAATCTAATACTTCTAATTAATAAGTATAAAGTAGCTTTAATAAAAAGTAAATTTAAAATATAATTAATAGTTATTTTTAAATAAAAAAATAGAGATAAGTTATAATACTTAATAAGTTTTAAAATTAATAAAAATAAAGTATAAAGTAAGAGTTAAATAAGTTATAAAAACTAAAATATATTTATTAAGTTATAGTTAAAATATAATTTTATTATAAAGTAACTAAACTAAAAACTCTTTTAGTAAATCTTTCTATAAGGTCCTAATAATAATATAATAGCTATAATTAGTATACTAAAGCTTAATATTATACTATAAAGTATATTATATTTACTATATTATTAACTTTATAATAATAATAATCTCTTAAATATTAAAACTAATAAAAAGGGAAAAAAAGTAAATAATAATATATTAATTATATATAATAAAAAAACTATTAATAATAAAAAGTAATAAGCTTAATAATATAGTAATTTTATTAGTTAAAATAGTATTAACTAAGAGGGATAGTTAAGAAAGAAGAGTAAAGTATAAAATAGCTTTATTATTAGTTAAGTTATATTTTAAAATATTAATATTAAAATATAAGTTAAAGAAGTTAGTTATCTCTATTTTAATACTAAAATCTTAAAAAAAAGATTATTTAAATAAAGAAAATATATATATTTAGCTATTTAACTTAAGAAAGAAAATAAAAAGCCTTAATAACTATAATAAGGTATTTAAAAACTTTATTATTATTATTATTAATAATAATAAATTATTAATATATATTTATACCTAAAGTTTTAAGTTTACTTTTAGTAATAAGAGATTAATAAGCTAAAGCTAATAAGAAGTATTTAAAAAGGCTAGAAGTATTAATCTTAATAATATTATTATTACTCTTAATATTAATTTTAAAGCTTATAATATAATTATTAAGATTAATATTAAGGTTTTTAAGAAAAATAAAATAAGTATTATTAATATTAATAAATAAGCTAAATATTAATAAAGCTAGCTAAAAGCTAACTATATAGTATAATACCTCTTAAAGTAATTTTTAAACTATCTTAAAGAGTAAAATAAAGTTAAAGTAAATAAGTAAGTAAAGTAATTAATAAAAATAAAAAGTAATAAAAAAAATAGTATTTTTAAGTATTTAATATTATTTTAATAAAATAATAAAAAATTAAACTTTTTTAAAATAAAAAAAAAGAGAGGAGTAATTATAATACTATTAAGTAATTACTATAATAAGCTAATAGAAAAATTTACTATAAAAAATAGTTTTTTTAATATAGAGATTATAGAGATTATAAAGATAGTAGTAATAATAAAAAGAAAAAAGTACTTATAAGAGGTTAATAGAAGTAAAGAAGGCTAAAAAGATATTAACCTAGCTTAATTAAGCTTAATAGTAGCTAAGTATTAAAATAAAAAATATAATAAACTTTTAAGAATTATATTATATATTTAATAGGAATAGACTTTATATAATATAATTCTTAAAAGTTTATTAGCGTAGTATTTAGGTGTTTAAGTCTATAAAAAGGAGGCTAATTATATTATATATAATAAAAAGTAAAGCTTTATAAAGTATTAAAGCTTCTACTTAGTATTAATATAGCTATATATAAAAATTAAAATCTAGCTACTTAAAAATAGCTCTACTAATATAACTTAATATCTAATAAAGCCTCCTTATTACTCTATAACTTTTTTTAGCTTATTAAGTATTAAGTATATTAACTTTAGTAAGTAGTCTATTAAAATAATAACTTAAGCTACTAATATTACTTCTTATAATATTTTATTAATTAGCTTTATAAAATATTAATAATTAATCTAACGTTTTATTTATAACTAGATATATTTAATAAGGTTTAAATTAAAAGATTAAATAAGCTATTTAATAAAATAAATAATACTAAAGTTCTCTTATATTTAAGCTTTTATAGTAGTAATATTATAGTATAAAGTATTATTTTATTAAATAATAAATATATTAATAAACTCCTAAAAAGACTTAAAAATTAATAATATATAGTAAATATATATAACTAAAGTTATAATTCTCTACTTCTTATTTTAAATAATACTTAAGCCTTTATAGCTACTTATAAAATAGCTTTAAAATACTTAACTATAAAACTTAGCTTATATTTTAGAGAAAGTATAATAATCCTTATTAAGTAGTAAAGTAATAAACTTCCTTATAGTAATTATATTATTATACTAAATCTTATTAGAGAAAATCTAATATTCTTAGTTAGTAAATATAAAGTAGCTTTAGTAAAAAGTAAATTTAAAATATAATTAATAGTTATTTTTAAATAAAAAAATAGAGATAAGTTATAATACTTAATAAGCTTTAAAATTAATAAAAATAAAATATAAAATAGAAGCTAAATAAACTATAAAAACTAAAATATATTTACTAAATTATAGCTAAAATATAATTTTATTATAAAGTAACTAAACTAAGAACTCTCTTAGTAAATCTTTCTATAAGGTTTTAATAATAATATAGTAGCTATAATTAGTATATTAAAACTTAATATTATATTATAAAGTATATTATACTTACTATATTATTAACTTTATAATAATAATAATCTCTTAAATATTAAAACTAATAAAAAGAGAAAAAGAGTAAATAATAATATATTAATTATATATAATAAGAAAGCTATTAATAATAGAAAATAGTAAGTTTAATAATATAATAATCTTATTAGTTAAAATAATACTAATTAAAAGAGATAGTTAAAAAAGAAAAGTAAAATATAAAGTAGTTTTATTATTAGTTAAGTTATACTTTAAAATATTAATATTAAAATATAAATTAAAAAAGTTAGTTATTTTTATTTTAATATTAAAATCTTAAAAAAAAGATTACTTAAGTAAAAAAGGTATATATATTTAGCTATTTAACTTAAAAAAGAGAGTAAAAAGCTTTAATAGTTATAATAAAATATTTAAAAACTTTATTATTATTATTATTAATAATAATAAGTTATTAATATATATTTATACCTAAAACCTTAAGTTTACTTTTAGTAATAAGAGATTAATAAGCTAAAACTAATAAGAAATACTTAAAAAAGCTAGAAGTATTAATTTTAATAATATTATTATTACTCTTAATATTAACTTTAAAGCTTATAATATAGTTATTAAGATTAATATTAAGGTTTTTAAAAAAAGTAAAATAAGTATTATTAATATTAATAAATAGGCTAAGTGTTAATAAAGCTAACTAAAAGCTAGCTATATAGTATAATACTTCTTAAAGTAATTTTTAAGCTATTTTAAAAAGTAAAATAAAGTTAAAATAAGTAAATAAGTAAAGTAATTAGTAAGAGTAAAAAGTAGTAAAAAAAATAGTATTTTTAAGTATTTAATACTATTTTAATAAAATAATAAAAAATTAAGCTCTTTTAAAGTAGAAAAAAAGGGAGGAGTAATTATAATACTACTAAGTAATTACTATAATAAGCTAATAGAAAAATTTACTATAGAAAGGTAGTTTTTTTAACGTAGAGATTATAGAGATTATAAAAGTAGTAGTAGTAGTAAGAGGAAAAAAGTGCTTATAAGAGGCTAGTAGAGGTAGGGGGGGCTAAAAGGACGCTAACCTAGCCTAATCAGGCCTAGTGGCGGCTAGGCGTCGAGGTAGAGGGTGTAACAAACTTTCAAGGATCATATTGTACGTCACCTACCTTACTGAAAATGGCGCAGGGTACAGTACCCATCCAAAAACTCCCACATCAGTGGGAGCTTTTGAAACTCGGGCATCCACTCACGCCCACTGCCAGTTCCACGCTGCACCACAACACAGCTCATCGAGCCATGCATCTAGTCTCACATGCATCAACCATGCCTAAAATATACTTAGTGAGTATGGGGGGAAGCTGCTTGAAGGGTCGCCATCTGTGATTCTGTTGACGTGAGGTACGGTCTACGTCGAAAGCGCAGGAGGATTTGGCTGCAGTGTGGTTCGGGCTAGGGCTTCCCAGGGTACCTTATGTATTGGCACCGACACCATGCATGCGGGTCGACAGCTGCTGCGACATTAGTCAAACGCCACGGAGACCCGAAAGGGGAAAGGGCGTGGGCGGACTTCCTCATGACCAAGAAGGCAAGCGACTGGAAGCCTTGCCCTCTTGCCTCTCCGGGTAGGTCTCACATCAGCGCCCCCCGGCCGATCCGTGAAGGCCGTTGCGCGCCAGGAGCTAGGTATGCTCCAGATGAAGGTCAGCAGTTTTTGCAGGTGGGAATCCAGCCAAGGTGCGCCTCGATCATCATCGCCATGTCGCCTTCCACATTCATCACAGCCATTCCCCCAAGATTACAACCAAGCACAGCGGCGCCTTGCGGAAGACTCCCGCACGCACAGCCCACGAGCCACCACATGCCGGGGAGTGGCATGCATTTCGAAGAGGCAAACTTCAGGTCCACAACAAAAATGAATCCCTGGGCGGGGGTGTGCGGCATATTTAGACCATTTGCGCCGGACGGGGTGGGAACCATGGCTGCTGGCCTGGAACCTTCGAGAAACTGGTCGAGGGTTTGGTTCGCACCACAACGGATGCATGCTTCGGGCTAGGCATTTGTTCGGCAGGCGTGAGGTTGAATTGTTGAACAAGCCTGCACTTGCCCACGCACCTTGCTGCTCAGAACGTCCCTTTCTGACTTTGACCAGCTTAGTCCTAAGAGGTCATATCCACGGGTCGGTAGGTGCTTGTCAGACACAGCAGGCGTGGGGGCTTGTTAAAGTGGGTCGGCTGAGAATGTCCCTAATCTTTTGGGGACTGTCTGGTCAGGATCACGTGGTAGCTTTTCGGACACAGCAAAAACTCATGGACTTTTTCAGGGCAGAAGCCCAAGCAGGCCCCACTACCCACTCCTTCTAAAAGCTCAAACACTGTGAAGCTCCCACGACGGTCAAGCTGTGGTACCATAAGTGCTGGGTTCCTCAAGGCCGATGCGAGACTCTCATTGTTTCTGGTTGGATCATCAAGGTTGTTATGCCCATCGTCGCCATTTCCGGCGTCGACAAAATGGACGGGAGCAAATGATGGTGTGAAGTCAAATTAGCCTGTTTCCATGGAATGCTCCGATTCGAAGCCCAAAAAATCTCCGATTGGGCAGAAGTTCATTCATCCATCCTCTTTCAGGGATCTGCCTTGCGGCGCAAAAGTAAAGCTACATGTCATCCCAACCCGCATGCCTGTCAGGCAAAGTTACATAATACGTCCGTGGCCTGTGGCGCCCTCGGTGACTGCAGAATGATCCTGACGTTGAACCATGTGAATGAACGCTGCATGCTACCACCTACGAACACCTTTGCTGGCTCTTGGTCATTGAGGTGCTCGTCGTCGGTGTCCTGAGTAGCACCAAGGGGCGCAGAGGATGAGGCTGCATCCCTTTTCGTGGTGGCCCCGATTTGCTGCGGTGCTTGTCACTCTTGCCGGGTGTGCCGTCAAATCGGGAGTGGGAGCTTTTGACGGGACCACGTGAGTGGGAGATAAGATACGTACCTACCAGGGAGCTTCCTGTCTTGTGTCCTGCACCCGCGTTCCTTCCAGATGTCCTGAAGACCAGGTGCCTCTCTGGTCACGGCGTTGCAACAGGTGCAGGTGCTAATATCCCGTTGAACCTGCCATGACCTCACGTGCTGCATTTCAAAAGCTCCTACCCACCCACTCCTTCCGAAAGCTCCAGTGACGTAGTGTTCTGGCGGAAAAACGGCCAGAACACTACGTCATGTAACCAGCAAGTGCTGGCGACAGGTGCGAACCATTGCGCTGCCTGACAGAGCCAGTTTATTAGGGACTTTCTCAGTCGACCCACTCTGCCCAGGAAAACTCCCCCAGTGTGGGGAGTTTTTGAGAAGAGCACGTGAGTGGGGCCATCGAGGAGCCACGCCAGGCACCTACCCACCAAGCTGGCATCGAACCACACCACCCAAATGGTCCCGCATGAACTGCCCGGGCATTGAAGCATCTAGTACTCGGCCCTATGCAGCTGGTGCAGCGCGAGCACAACAGTCCTGATTGCCCCAGGAGGCTCCCCATTTCTCTCGCCGTGTTGCACCTCGCTATCCGCATGGCAATGTCGGTCTGACGAGAGCACGCAGGATAGAATTGCAGGTACACGCTCCCGCCATGGACGAAATGACGAGAGCCGACTACTAAGACCCGCAAAAGCTGGCTCGCGAGTGACCGCGGCACCACACAATCACAGAATCTCAAGAGGCGCTGACAAGCGGTCCGCGAGTCACATGCTTGTTGCTATGCACAGAGTTGAGGGGAGAGGGGCTGCGTGTGAGAGCGGAAGCTGCTTGGTCGCTGCCATTTTCCCTTTTGTGAGAACCTAGAAGGAGGGGAGGCAGGGAAAGGGACGGTTGAGGGGGTCTCTGTCCAGGAAATCAGCAGGTGGTGCAATCAGCAGTTGCTAAAAGTCGGCAGTCACCCAGTCTTGGAAGGTTTGGCAGCCAATCAGAGAGCCGTACTATCGTGGAAGATGGTACGGGCCCTGACGAGCCAGTAAAACCAGCAAAACCAACAGCAATGGTGCCTGCGGAGAGGGATGCACTGCCCAAGACTCTGCGCCCGTTCCTTGGTATCAATCAGTAACGAAATATGGGCGATGATGGTAATCCTCCACTGCTACAAGCCTCTAGCCCAAGCAACAGAGGGTAGGGCCGAGATCGTCCTTATTCAGCATGTCTTCCGGTCGTTGCCCATGCCGTCTTGTTGGCTTCCGAGAAGCTGCCAGCATTGGAAACCACTGTCCATGCCACAGCCACTCAAATCGTACCCTCCCTTGCCATCACGGCGTTTCCTCCATCCTCCATCCTCCATGCTCCATGTCTCAACATGCCGCCACAAACATTCTCGTCAACAATGCTGACACCACAATAGAAGCCTCCCCCATTACCTCTGCCGAGAAGAACTTGCCGCTTTACCCGAATGCGGCAGATCAACGCTCCGGCCGCCACGACTAGATCCTCCCTCGTCTTCAACGATTCTCCAACTCCTTTGGCAGACCGCACTACTCACGCCGAATGGAAGCATACCTTCCCTCCGCAGCCATCCCTGCATTCTTCATTCCAAAGTCCGACAACACATCGACCCTTTGCAACACATCGGTACGCCTCCCACAACCAGAAACGCATCCGTCGCATCTCTTGTTGGTTACGAGCCTCGAGAAGTCGACTTTTCCGGCATTGACTAGACCTGCTACAATACGCTGGAGCCATACAAGGATGGTTGCTGATTCGGATTGCTCGGGCAGGCTACATGGATACGGAGGCAGCATTCATCATCGACAACAGGGCCGTCGATGAAGACGTGAAATGACGAGAGCTCTCGAAATCGTCAAAGATCACCGAAGTGTGTCCCAGTTGCCCTCTTGTGGAACCTTGCCAAAGCACCAGGCCCTGTACTCATCTGCCAGTTTCTCAGAGATCCATATCTTCCCCCCTTCTGTCCAGGTCCTTAGCTCCTCGGCGAGACTGCTGTCTTTTTCCACTTCTTCACGAACGATCCCTTTTACAGGGCATCGGACCGAATCTCTGCCATCAAGAAGTCAATTGGTCAAGTACGTCGCCAGTGAAGCCATCCAGTAGGTTGAGTGTCGCAGGATCGACCGTCTGGAAAAGGTGGTGAAATGACGAAGCGCCCCCACACTCCCCAAGTCTGGAAGCTTGGGCGTGCTGGCTGTGGCCACAAGACCTTGGCGGTGTCGTGTCAGCTTCATCACTACGCGTCTGTCATGGCAGATGGTCTGCATGGGGCCTCATGGAGATTCGAGGCAGCTGGGCGTATCGAGAGCCGGTGTCTGGGTAACGGTGAGTTGTTTGCGTGCCACCAGAGAACAGACCAAGCTCTCCTCTATGCTGCCACTACCAGCACGTCTCCCAGGATGCGAGACCAACCTCATGAGCGCCACCACCTTCGCTGACAAGAATTCAACGGCCTCATCTCTCTGGTCGTTGACCACCCCCACCCCCGGGAATTAACGGCATGACACAGTCTGCAGTCGAGTCACCGGATGCAACAATTCTTCTCTTGTGCCCAGGATTGGAAATAAAAATGTTCCTGGACCATGGAGTCAGCTTTGCCAAATATGTAGGCAGGTCTGGAAATAGCAAACCGAGGAATTCGAGCGATCAGCAATGCGAGCAACGAATTAAATACTGGGTCGAGATCACAGGGATCAAGCCTTCGTATTTCATGCTCAGTTCCTTAGTCTGCCAGCTCGCCTACCTGGCATGAAATCGCAGAAATTTCGTGACTGTCAACCTGTAGTTGCAAGGATCGGGAAGTCGCAACTGTGCTGGAAACGAAAGCCTCCAGCCTCCTCCGCAAATGTCACTTCTACGATAATTCCCGCCCAGCGCCCACTCCAAGGCAATCAACCAAGTTTGAGGCCTAAACGTGACTTGATTTCTTCGCGATAGCTTCATAACTGATATATTGATTGATTGGTTGATTGATCTTGACAAGTTTACTTGCCTTGCGGTGGGCGCTGTGTCCGCCGCTGCTCGGGTTTGCCTTGCACCTCGGGCGCGCAGATCAAGCAGAGAAACTCCCTGTCTGGTGGTTTGTGCTCGCTGCAAGACGTATTCGCACTTGATGCGTGCATTTTCATGAACGTGCTGAGGGGGGTGCGTTGAGATTTGCCTCCTTGATGGCTGATTTTCCTGTTCCGGGCTTTTGCTGACGCTAATGGGAGAGGCCTGACAATAAATTCGATGCCACCGCAATGCCACATCTTGGAAAATCTCGCCCACTGGAGAATTCTGCGGAGGCGAATGAGTTTTTCTGGCTTTGCACATCTGCGTCTCCATGACGGGGCCGTGAGGATTCTGCAAAAAGGTCCAGCGGGGCATCTTCCGACATGCGGCCCACCTGCTCTCGGTCTTGTGACCCACTATAAACTAGCTGCCCATGCCTCTAACCTGCTCGCGCGAACTCGGCGACGACTTGCGACGCTGCAAGACCAGATGCAGCACAGCTGGACAATTGAATCGCGTCGTCCCGTTTCGACACCTCCCCGAGAACGGATGCCGAAATTCTGGCACGCTCCTCCGCCAAAGCTTGCGAGGAAGCGGTTGAGGGCATCGTCAGTGTTCCCATGAGGGCGTCTGCGGCGGTGTCTGCACCACGCGCACGATTCCACGTATCTGCAACGCCTGCTGAACGTCCCAATAAGAATGCGATCCTCTAATGTGAGATAAGCGAGCCGATAAAGTTTGGGTTGGCGCCGGCAGATGGGATTGCCAAGCCAATCACATAACTTTATCCCATCGAAAGCCCTCCCACTTAGATGTCGCTTCACCCGACATTGCAAAAAGTGAGAGTCTTCCAGCCAGCGAGGTCGACGTTGGGCTGCCCAATTTTTGCTGGTGCATCAAAGCTGGGAGACAGCACTATGGAGGCGTGTTTGCGCACAGACCAATTTCGCGACCCTCAGGGTCCCCATTCTCAAAAACTCCCACAGCAGTGGGAGTTTTTGAGACATCTGCTTTACGTCATCATCCAAAAACTCCCAGATCAACAGCTAAGATCAACATTGTGGATCAACAAATCGTCCAGAGCAACAACATGACCTGTCAGTTCAACAATGTGACTTGTTGCATTGACAAACTGACCTGGTAGATCAACAAAGTGTCCAGATCAACACCGGCGCCCTCTGGTGGGAGTTTTCAAGAATCCTGCACAACTTGTCCAATTTCCGAATGGCATCGCGCCCAAGGCCACCACCGCCCACTGCCGCAGGTTTTGGAGCACATGGGTAGTTCCGTTTTTCTTCACTTTGAAACGCTGCAGTGGGATGTCAGCAGTATTTTATACTGCATCCCGATCTGATAGCCTGCACTTGGAAACCACAAGTCTTCCACCGTTGATCCAAGTCCACTTTGTCGCCGGTGACGACCAAATACTTGCGGTTGAAGACGCGTTTTTGGAGAGGTGGCTGTATGGTCGGAAAGAAGGGAGACGTCCTCAGACGCAGCTAAACTGGTGCGTCCCAGCTGCAATCCAAGCCACTGTGGCGCATCCGCGGGCAGTTTGTGCACTGACCGCCACAGACCCCGGACCGCTGTAGCTACAGTGGCTAGCTACCGATGCAAGCCGGTAAAATCGGTAGCGAGCGTCTGAACAAAAATCAGCATGTAGCCACTAACAGCGCTGGAACCGCCGCACGCCTCTCTGTCCCAGTCCAGCGCGGAACACTCCTTGAAAAACGGCCACCAGCGTGACATGCAAAACCGCAGACGCAGCCACGCCGTTACAACGACAATCGGTGGCCGGGCTTCAGACGACCAGCCAGGTACGGCGACTAGTGAGTATACGTTTCCTGATGTGCGCGAGTTCACGGTGCCCTGTGCAGTGTTCCGGTCTCCGGGCAACTGCCCAAAAGAAACAAATGTGAGTGCTCAATTTCGTCGCACATCAAAGATGGATGCGACGTCCCCCGCCGACCTCCGACCTCGCCCCTGAACCCGACCTCAAGCCCGAGGCCTACATTGGTCACAATGCTCGCCGCTTGTCGCGCTTGTCGCAGGGAATTTTCAACATGTTCATTGAGACTCCATGCTTGTGGTACGACCTTGGCCAGAAGAAGGGTAGCGAATCAGGCAAAGTCTGCCGTCGGCTCTAATATCTCGTATTCGATCGCAGTCCCCTGCCCTTTGATCGCACATGCCGGCAAGCATTCCCTGGCAAGTTGAAGAGGGCGCCTCGAGACCCTGCAAGGTTTAATCCTCAGAATTTCAGGGACAAAGCTGTTACCAGCCGCTTTTGCATCAATTGGTGACAAGGAAATGGGTCAGTGCTGAACACGACAGTTTTGGCACTCCCACGACCCCATTCTTCGCGCTGACCCCGATGTCGACAACCCCTCCACGAGCTATGGAAGGCGATGGAGGGAGTGGCCCGGCTAGTGAGGGTCCACTCGTCTGCTGGAGAGGCGACGACACAATGGCTCGAGACCTCCGTCCCGAAAGACGACCTCAATCGATGAAACATGGAGGAGAATCTACAAGGCAAGAGAATGGATCAACCATCGAATCAAGCCGGAGAAATCTCCTTGCAGTATTTAATCTTGGTGTGAGGCTGCAGTTTTGATTTCGCTGTCAGCCAAGCTTGAGGTGATTGACGTCAGTGGAATGGCCTTCTGGCAGGGCCCCAATCGAGAATCCAGGTGACTTGCTGCGGTGCATGCATGCAGGCAGACGATTTGGAGCCGATCGTGGCGTGAAATTTTGCGGGCGATAGTAAAATGCCGCCCTCGCCGAGTGCCGGGTCTTCTC
Source organism: Colletotrichum sp. SAR 10_66 (assembly GCA_028639655.1). Taxonomy (NCBI): domain Eukaryota; kingdom Fungi; phylum Ascomycota; class Sordariomycetes; order Glomerellales; family Glomerellaceae; genus Colletotrichum; species Colletotrichum sp. SAR 10_66. The sequence goes on along the minus strand of JAQIUS010000074.1, from coordinate 116,525 downwards.
CACTGTCAGGTTCGGGAATCGCCAACCGGGGATGGGCAACTACTTACTGCGGAGAAGAGGCGGAGTTTTGGATGAGGCAGGTAAATTACGCAGGTACCTGCCCGTATGCAACGGAGCAAGGCAAGCCACCTTCCCCTCCGAATCTAGAGCAATTGACGCCTGCCGCCGAACAGTAGGCAGGTAGATTGTTAAGGAAGGTCCCCGAAGCATGTCACCAGTCGTTATTAATCAGATGGCAGGTAACCCACCCAAACCTCACGTCACCAGCTCTCACAGCTGCACCATGTGACCGCAAGATTCCCGCAACAAGCGTCGCCAGTTTCATATTCACAGTAGGCTGCGCCTACTCGCCCCGCTCCGTCTTTGCAGCATGCCAGTGAAGAATCGACTTCTGCTTCAATCCATTCCATGCTTTGACTGAACGGTTTGTCCGTCTCTGCCAATCGAGCCAGCCGAGGCGGCCAGCGCTACCCGAACACGCGGAGGTCTGCCCACTACAGAGTCACATCCCGACCTGACCCACTCAGCCAGGTCGAAGACATCCAGCACCATTACACCTCCTTCTGGTTCCGCTCTTTTGGAACATCTCCATCTGCCCACCACCGATCCGTTGTGCCTTGACATCCGGCCGATCTCGCGAGACTCTGACTTCATTGGAGATTCTACAAGGCATGTTCTCGCCGCGTGTCGTACGACAACCTTGGCCGCGCCATCCCACACCATCGTACCACGACCTTTCGCCTGCGTGGCTTCTTACAGTTTGATTGGGTGATAACTTACTGACAAGATGGCACGACAACGCTCCTGGTTATGGCTATTGACGCGTCTCATGGGTTGATCACGGGGACGGAAACCACTCTCCTGCCTGTATCTAATCTCCGAGTATTCTCGGATGATCCTGGCTTGCGGACGGCGCGCTCGACAACCTGCCAGAGTCTTCCATTTCCATGGCCTCGATCTCAGTGATAATCTGTCTGCGAGCGTAGGTGTGCCGTTCGTCTTGGACGCATAGCCTGATGAAAGGCGTGGCGAATTGACGTTATTGCAGCGACATGCCAGGCCTACCATCACCGTGACTGCCCGCAGTGTGTCCGCGCGTTTTCGGTCTTTCTGGGGGCAATCAATCGCCCACAAATCTTGTCGGCTTCCCTGCTATTGAACGATGCGTTTTCTCAAGCCACACAGAATACATCAGCCATCGCTGAGGTCGTATCGGGGCGAGATTGGATTCAATAAATGAGAAACGCAAGCTTCCCATAGCACAAATCTCCGATATGACGTCCGTATTACCAGTCTCCTACCTAAGCGAAGCTCAAAAGAACATCTACCTCATCTCTCCAACCTTCTCTCATCTTTCACGTCTTCGCAATCACCTGAACACCTTCACCTCCCTCAATGTTACAGATCGCATCTCACCAGACCGGCTTCCCATCGTTGTGCGCTCTCAACACCGACAATATGCTTTTCTTCTCATCGTTGGTTCCAGGACACCAACTCCGGGTCGACGTCGCTATGCTTACCGCTCCATCGATCTGCAAGACGTTCGATTGTGCCAAGAGACCCTGGAGCACCATCTTCAATGGGACCACATATCGAATAAACAGTTTCTTTACCAGACATTTAGCGTTGGTTCAAACCACCATAGCAACTGAACGACAACAATCACGGCAACGATCAACATGATGGGGGATGGTGAGGATGTTCGGATTGGTCTTTGCGAACTTGATGTTGAATCTAGCCAGAGACTGCCCTTTTCTTATTGACGCTTGAACAGGACTTCTGCAAATGATTCCTGTCGCATAAGACAACTTCGTCGAGTCTTTCTCGGAATTCTCGGTACATTCTCTCCATGTGTCATGACACTCTGCTGCCAGATGCCAGTCTGCGTCCCTGAGAAGGGTGACTCAGTGATGACAAAAAGCCAAGGGTTGTAGATCGTGAAGGTTCTGATTCTTGGCGTTTCGTTAATTATTGTGAGAGGGAGGATGCGTGAAGCGTCAGTGGACATGGCAAAGGTGTTCATGTTTGATACTAGATTTCAATGACTTCAGCAAAATCTGATGTACACGGAAAACGAATAGTCTGCTAAGAACCAGGAGGTTGAGGCAGAAATCTGGGGGACAGGCAGCGCCTCTGACCACATGGAAGTTCAAGGACGGTCAAGTCGGAATATCTATCTGGCTCTACAAGGGTAGTCGAGCGGGAGGAATGGTTGTGAACTTGATCGACCTTTTTTACGGAGGGTCTGGAAATCTATTATCAATACGCCTATGCACATAGCTCGCGTGATACTTGCTGTTCATGAATGCCTCATCGTCTGTGTCAATACAAATAGAAGAGACCGCCGGCGAACCGGAACTTGATGACGACTCTCACAAGGACTAGCTGAGCAATCGGCAAGGTCTTGGAAAATAAATTGACTAGTAGCTCTCACGAAGGCCTCATGGCTCGATGAACCCAGCGACACTTGCGGGCTGATCTCTACTGTATGCTAATGCATTCAATTCGCACCAAACCTCAGGCTCATTTTTAAGGCTTCGCTCTATGAGAGAGGTCAAATGTAATATCAGAAAGCACACATCGAAGCGCCTCGATCATGACCTAAATACATTGTTGAATTCGTAGCTCACTAAAACCTGTTTGCAATATTGCTAATGACACAAATGTGGCAAGGAATATGAGTCCATAGGAGATAAATAGTCTGGTATTGCTGACAATAAGTCGTAAATTCTCTCTGCATGTCGTTGGAATGACCAAACGGAGACACGATGCTTCAGAGGTCGCTGAAACCAGTCCTCCGGCAGGGATCACGACTCGTGAATCTTTCTCTGAGCCCAAAGTACCTCCCCGAGTGAGAATTGATGCCAAGAAAGTGAGTGTACAGGTAGCATGATCTAGGACTATCTTTTACCTAAGTCTCTACCTGTGATGCATTCTACCTTCACACAAACTCATTTCGACATCACTCTCTATTGATGCCGTCACATGTCCTTGTTGTGGCATGTGCGTTCTGCCGTTCTCGACCGTGGACTGCGCTCTCATGAATACTTCTACTTCGTAGACATAGTTGAGAACTTCAAGCGAATGTCGTGTCTGCGCCATGTAATTTCTCTAGCGAGATGAGATAATTCGGAGTGCAAATTCACACGCGATCGCAAAAGCCAGCCGGAAGAGAAGACGCGACAAGGAGATTTCATTGAGGGCAAGCGCACACAACCTTATTGACCGTGTTCGCCGTGATCTACGCGTCTGAGCCCATTCTGTTGCAGACGAAGTAGCGGAAACGGCTCAGCAACATGAAGATAAAGTAATGAAGGCAGGAGCAACAGCCCCAATGCGATTTGTGGTCAGCCACCGGTAATTAGTGCCGACTTGCTCATGCACTGAATCTAGGTTGACCAGCTGTATCTAATATTGTTGGTTGAAGTTTGTTAGGTGGCACTTAAGCTGAGACCAGATATATTTGTTAAAGGAGCCAGCATCATGAACTACCCCTTGGTCGTGACAGTAACGGTGAGCTGGCACGAAACTGTCGTGAGCTCAAACCACAGCCCCCTTTTGTCATGAGTCTGCTATTTGTTTTGCCCTTGAACCATTTGAGTCACTGCTGCCTGTTCAGAATATAACGATTGGCGGCGAGTCTGCGCTTGTGGAAGGTCTAAATCATGAAAATAATTGATGCGGCGACAGTAAGATGCTGGCAGATGACTGCTGTAAGTCTTTGATGCGGATGGGATGAGATGAAATCCAACACTTCCGCAACGGCGTCCAGGACTCCAGATGTTTGTCATCTCCCGGCTAAACCCTTCAGCTTGAAAGGTCAGACGACGAAGCTTAAGCGCGATCTAGGTTGTCGGCGATGATAAAGCGAAGGCTGCTTGATTCGAGCTCTGGAGATGTATACAAGGCAAGAAGAAAGTATTGCGAGGAAGTACACGTATTCACATCTGCCTTCGCATGTGGAGAGTCTCACCATGGCGCGACGATCTGTGTTGGCCAGTCAAAGCCTGGAGAGTGTGAAATAGGGATTTGTGCGATGCTCCCACGGCGAATGACTGCGTGATGTTAGTTGTGCCCTGGTGAAGGCCACGATAGATAGACAGACTCTGGATGAGGAATGCTTCCTTCAAAGAAAGATCGGCATTGATGGCCGCGAAAGATCAGGAGTGTGATGTGATTATGAGGTAATGATGTGAGTAGCACGATCATTTGGGACTATACAAGTGTCTAGCTCAAAAGAAGAGAAGCAAAAATAAATGAAGACAATGCTAGGCGTGTCATGATATGAAGACAAAGACAGATGCACTGGGTAGGAGGCAGAAGGGGAGTCGATGCATCGTTGGGGGACGGAAAAGCGTGAGGTTAGGTATGAAGGGGTTTCGTATGGCTTGCTTGATTCTTGGCGTCGGCGGCGTTGCGTGTTGGCGAGCGTGTACCATTCCTTTTCAGCTACAGTCTTCTTGCAATGGAGTGTCAAGGAGAACTCGAGAGTTGTTCTATAGTAGATGGGGGAGACACTTGAGGAAGTGCTGCCAATAGGTTGAGATAGCAGACGATAGATGGTCGTTTAATGCACTTCAATACGAGAGATATTGAAGTGTCAAGTTGGACAAATCAGGCACCTTCTTGTGACTTCCAACCGAGATAGATTTTAGTCCTGTTGAGGTAAAGCTAAGACCCAATAGGGCCTCTTCTAGCTGTCGGAGAATTGGATGGCTGGTAACGGAGGATCGAATTTGGGTTGCGTCCTGGTATAAGTGTCCGACTTCACTTCGTTTGGATACCGAGAGAGCCGTGTGAGGCCAACTTCCTTACCTAGGGAACATTGGCTTGCAAGGCGTTGAGGAGAACTGAGCGTCACAAGGAGATTTGCAATCAATGCCTGTCGTTGTCGGCCGAGATGACGGGCTTCCTACCTCGCCCATCTATCCATCTGCCCACCTGCTGGAAAGAACGATCGAGAGATCCAAGATTGGCAGCTTGGTGCTTCGCTTCAATCAAGGACTCAGCTTGTTGGCAGGCGATTGCTAGTGCATATCTTCGAGTCTTGTGGTGTCTACTGGCACGGGAGTTGGTCGGTGGACTGACCTTTTCGACATGGAGGAAGAGAACGACGTCCAGGAGTAGATAAAAAGCCCCAGGTGACCAACTACTGCTATGCATTCGAAGGCTACACTACAAAATACCCCCACGATGATGTTCGATCACGAAATTCAATGATGCATCGATCTCAGGCTATGATTTTGCGAGGCAACAATCCAGCAGTCAGCACGTGGGAGCTGAAACTGGTACTGAAAGCGAGAGAAGTAAGATCGCCGTTGACATTGACCCCGAAGACCAGAAAGACTTTGCCTTCACCGAGCCCAGTAACAGCATGAGCTCCGAGGCAACTGGTAAACTGTGACGTTGATCCCAGTAGAGCGGAATATACCAAGCCCCAGGGGTGCACCACCAGCATCCCTCCGCTCCATCAAGTCCAGATTATCGACCATGTCCACAGTGATAAAGGGCTGCATTGCTTCTGGCTTCAAACCGGCTGCACGTTTTCATCGCCGGACTCGGTCTGTAGGGTCGGGAAAGAGACATTTTGTCGCTTGGGGAGACATTGGAGGCTGCGAGAGTGAGGCTAGAATTTTGCCAACACCAGACCGATCCTGTCTGAAGCACAGCAAAACGTCCGCAGTCGCCTAACCGTGGCTGCACACAGGAAGGAGGTCGGTTGTCGTATGGTGGGATGGACTGGGACATTTTCGTGTCCGCGATCTGGTTACCAGGGCGGCATGAGCAGCGCAGAGGGACGCTGCCTCTCAAAAGCTCCCACAGCAGTGGGAGCTTTTGGACCTGGAGCCCCACTGAGTCCGACGGCCATCCGGGTAATGCACAGCGTATGCATTTAATGCAGATGCACTGATGCAGTTGATTTAAGTGGGTCATTGTAGTGTACACGCTGTGGAGCATAATGACCCATTTGTATGAACCCGCCCACATACCTACGGAAAGAGTCAGAGGCAAACTGGAATGCACCTGAGGTTCACTGTAGGGGACGCCTGCATTTACATACGGAAAGGTACCTAGACACTTGCCACAGCCGGTCGATGTCTCGAAAAACCACAAGGCCAACTTTCCAACTGCACCTCCGACAACACCCCCAGCGCAAGCGGGAAAACGAAGATTGCACAGCTCTACGCAAGCGGACCCGACTCGACGCATTTGATCTGATGCAGCTCCCTACGTACGATGATCTCAGCTAGGTATGCGTTACTGCTCCGTCCTTTCTTTGCTGGCTTGACCGCCGCTGATTGTCATCACTGCAGGCCGCCACACCCCTCCCATGACGTTGTCTCCAAGCCTTCCATGCACAAGTCGGCCCATCTCACGATCTCGGTCCGTCGAGGCCTTCATCCGCAACGATGCCATCGATACATCTATGCTTTGGCTTTCCCCTGCGGCAGATGGGTTGCTTGCTCCCCATTCCCGGCCAGCAACATAATGGCCTGCGACGTCCGATGGTTTCAAAGGCTCGAAAGGTGCAATCAAAGAAACTCTCGGATGGAGCGGCTGGCCGATCCGAGTCGGGATGTCAACGATGCGCCCTTGATCTCGGCGGCGCACTCCTCGACTACATCATCCTTGGCCTTGGTGATGCCCTGCTCGGCTCCGTGTTTTTCCCATCCTGGCCATTCTGGACGTTGCCCTATTTACTTCCACACTGCTCCCGCAAGACCATCTTCTCCGAGGGCTTTCCATGACTTTGCCGCAAAGAGCTGTCGCTCTATTTCTCCTATCTTTGCTGGCGTCGAGGTACTTCGCGGCCTTCCAGATATTGGAGTTGTCGGCCAGAAAGTCCTTCCAGTGGGTGTGGATCTGCCGGAGCTGGGTCAGGTCGGCCGTCCACCATCTCTTGGCATATCGAGACGGCTTGGTTGTCAGTGTCAGTGCCTCTACTGCCTCGCACACAGCCGACTTCAGTCGATCCGTCTGCTCTTGCACCGTGCATGCAGACGGCGCCTGTCGAAGACTCGCTTCTATCCTCTCGTTGATCTGCCTCCACGGCGCATTCTTGAGTAGCAGTCGGGGACGGCTTTCCGTCTCGGGTGCCGCAATGTCAAAAGTTGTCTCAATCGCACCGTGATCCGAGCCGTGGTCCGTCTGATGTATTCCACATCGTACTACTGTCCTGGCCACCCTTCTCAGATGCAAGAGATAGGTCGATCGTTGTTGCTGCCTCATTCTTCTCCCACGTCTTCGTGCCCCGTGGGAGGAGGCTGCGAAGCGAGTACTCGCTCATCAGATCGATGATAGGATTCGCCTCGCCTTACCGGTCCTCCGACATATCGACGTCTTCCCACAGGTAGTCGTACCGGTTGAAGTCCCCCACGAGGACCACGTCCATCCTTTCATCTGTTTCTCCTCGTACATTCTTGATGGCTCGCCTCAGCAGGTCGCACGCCTGCCGAAGCATCTCCGAGTTCTACACCGCCACAGATACCGATGCTACCAGCAGTTTCTGATCCGGAAGCCGGACGACGGCCGCCGTGATGTCCGATGATACTATCGGCACCTGTTCCGCCTCTACTTCTCTGTCCAAACACAGCAAACTCCTGATCCCCTATCTTCCTTCTTCTCTCCACGCCATCGGCACCATCCTCGTCCACCTACTATATCCAATTGGGACTGTCTGTAATGACCTTACCTTTTCTCTTCCATACCCACAGCTCCTGCACTACTATGGCCGTGAAGTCACGCAACGCCTCGTCGTTCGTCAAATTCTCATGGACTGCAGCCTGCTTCCTCACATTGAGCTAAAGGATTTGGACCTTCCTACTCATGGGACCGCGGATACAGCTTCGGGCAGTTCCTGCTGAACGACTTATGCGGTCCGCTACAGGACACGCATTTCACGCTCGTCTCACGGCATTTGATGTGGCGGTGGTCTTCTTTGGCACAGCGTCCAAATGGCCAGGTCTAAGAACATGCGGATCGGCAGCTTCGTAAGCTTTTCAATGGTCTCCAATACGTGTAGCTGTACAATTCCTTTCACTCCACCACCATCCAAGACCAGAACCCGACAGCCAGCGGTGATCGGCTTTTGGCGAGTCGCGCATCCACCAGCAAACAACACACTACACCATACGCACCAATCAAACGCCCTCACCATTTCTGTTGTGGGACGACCAAAGCTCCGGCAGCATGTCTCATACATGGCACATTTTCATGGCAGGAAGATGTCCGCTGGCCTGACGAAGCATAGGAGGCAAAGATCGGAGGACCGAACGTTGGTGATACTGGGTTGATGCTCTCTCAACATTTCGACACAAGACTTCTGGTAGTGCTGCGGCGCTGGCCTAAGCTACCCAGTTTCCCCCCGATCCAACTGGTAATCTAATTCGTGATGACCAAACTGCAAAAGACCGAAATCCATCTGATCATAGCCTTTTGCCTGGAACCACCTCTCTTCGACTTTGTAGCATGCTTCACGTCTATGTTTTTGGTAAGACGTTGTGTGGGTGTGTCCGAAAGGACTCCTGCGGAAAGTAGGCAAGCTACGGGGTACGATGCCTCCCGCCTGTGGACCGAAGTCTGTCCTAACCCCACGTGTTCTGTTATAATCTTTAGCGTGGAACGCGACATGAGCTAAACACCAGGCCAGATGAGTTGTACCGGAACGTATTCCGGCTCCACAGCTCGTTGCCGCACATTCGCATCTTCAGCCCGTCTAGATACTTTCTGAGAGAGTCGGAACAGCCCTCTTCTGCCCGCTTGGAAATAAATGCATCCACCATCTTAGAGCATTCCTCACACATCGCCCAGAGGACGGACTTTGCGTTCTCGAGCGAAAAGCTGCAATCGTCCGACCGTACCTGAACGATGTTCGAGACGACCAAACCCTGAGCGTCAATCTCTCTCTCGGCGAAACGCTCATTATCCCAGCCGGCCACATCGTTCACATCCGACATATGGTGAGAAAAGAGGACTTCGATGGCAGCTGTCGATTCGAGTTCGTCCTTGCCGAGATAAACACCTTGCGAGAACCGTTTCAGGGCCAGTAGCAGCCTGTGAAAAGTCTGATCAGCGCGTTTAAGGGTCCTCGGATAAGTTGGTGCTCACTGGGCGCCTCTGTGGCGTTTTCTGTACTGCAAGTAGCCGGCAATTACGAACAGCGATCTCAGGACTACTGCATACCATTCAGAAAAAGGAGCATAACTAACAACCAATAGGCAGCCGTAATACGGTCAGGCAAGAACGAGGGATACTGGCAGCAGTGCCAAGTGGGAAGTCCTTCGGCGGCGAACCTGAGTCTGGCTCTCTCGTTTGGGAATTGGGAATGGCCAATGTTCGAGGAAGTTCTCGTTGACGTCCGCACACACCGTCAAGTCCGTGCTTCGGGGGTGGCGCGATGCTGATTGACGAATGGCGCGAGTCGCGTTGCCTAGCGAGAGATTTCTGGCGGTCCTCTATCCGTGGATCGTCGCACAAGATAAAAGGCTGTCTACTATGCGTTGGGGCTGGTATTGACCAAATCTCGCATTGGACGAGTCGCAGCAGATGTCTAAATAGGTGCGAGCTGGCTCCTCTAACCTCAAGGTCTGTGGTATTGCCAGAAGCGCCGGTCTCGAACATCCAGTTGTGGCGATGGTCGGCGACTTCGTTCCTCCTAGTTTCCTAACTTACCGCACACTGATGATCTGAGCAGAGGCTGTCGACAGATTTAGCTTGGTCCTCTTTCGCCCTTGCTTCTTCCCCAAACACAGAGCAAAAGTGGCTCTTGCCATCGCCATCAGAAACGTATCTTGGGGTAGCAGCTGTATGACTGATCGGTCTTTAACAACATGGCACAGTAAAAGCTATGATCGGAATCCTCGCGGGTCTGCAATTTGCTGGAGCCATACACCCGCTCGCTGCCGACAGGAGCGAAATATGGCTCGGAAGCACTGATGTGGTCCTCGGGGCTGGAACCATTCCCATTCCAGATGTTGGCCCGACTACTGTAGGATTTGGGGTCAAGCAATACGTCACGTCTCTCCGTCGCTGCGTCGGGCATGCTGAACCCTTTAAATCCAGCGTTATTCTGGTATAAATACCGTACGCGCCGACGCTTCCAGCCCAACATGGAACAAGTCCCCGCAGGACCGAGAACAGCCACATCACAGCCAGATGGAACGTGGTCCGGTGTCGCTGGCACATATACGCCGTTCCCACTGGCGGTTGCCTGGCCATTATTAACGCATATGTTACAGTCTGTCATAGTACTGTTTTGGCTGTATGGGACTGCCCTGGCAGCATGTCGCATCACTTGCCATCCACTTGCAGCTATTCCTGGCCCGAAGCTCGCAGCAGCGACCTTCTGATGAGAGGTCTGGTTCAACATTGTGCGATGATGACGCTAAGCGCATGAAGTCAAGCGGGTGCACGAGTTATACGGTGAGCAGCATCGACGGCGGCAGGTGGTCGCAGCTACAAAATGTCTGGGGCTGACCACCGCAGGCCCCATCATCCGGATTAACCCCGACGAGGTGCACTGCAGCGACCCCAATTTCAACAATACTCTATACGCCAGCGGTGAGAAGAGGCGAAATATGTTGTCGGCTTCCCTTCTGAGTATGTGCCCCTGGTCCGCATCATGTCATCGGCGTCTGGCTGACTATCTTGTTACACGCAGTCTCCAACTGGTAAGCAAGCCATGCACGGCATGCACATGACTGGTGTTGACCGCATTGACAAGGAGGCTTCGGCACGGTCAACCATGACCACCGCAGCTCTCGCACATCCGCAGCCAGCAGACATTTCTCACGGACGCAGATACAGAGGCTCGAACGTATGGTCCACGCCGCCGCGCAAAGGCTTCGCGATAATTTCCTCGCCCGCCGCGGACACGGCCCGCTAGACGTTGCCGCAGCATACAGTTACCGCACGGCCGACATCATCAGCGAGTACTGCTTCGGAGAACCCTTCGGCTTCCTCCACCAACTCGGCTGGGATCACTTTAGAGAAGGTGTCTATGCCATGTTCCATCTCATACGCATCATGAGGCACTTCCCGTTCGTGGCCTGGCTCTTAGACCGCGTCCCGATGTATGTAGCGGACTCTCGCACGTCACGAGCTGGTCTGACTGTGGACAGGAGCGTGATAAACGCAATCTCCGAGAATGTTGGTGACAAATTGACTTGGATGTGTATTGACTACGTATCCCTGGGCACGGGCAAAACTCTGCGCGCGGTTTTCGCAGGGCCTGTCGTTCTCGTTAGGCGGATTATCTATTTATCTAAGCTACCCCCTAGTAGCTAAGAAGCGCTATTTTAACCCCTATAATTTAATATACCCCCTTAGGGATATTTAGTATAATTATATAGTTATCCTTATAGCTTAATTAAGTATTTCTAAATAGTTTTAATTATTTCTTATTATTATAGTTTTAATTATTTTATAAGTTATAGAATAATAGCTTTTCTTATTATAAGTAGTTAAAATAGTAAAATAAAATATTATTTATTTTACTTAATTAGTTTAAAGCTTCTAATTAGTTATAATTTTACTAACTATTTTAGCTCTTTTTAAAAGTAAGAAAGTAAATAAATAATTTTTTACTATTTATACTTCTTATTATTTTTCTTCTCTTTTTTTTTTAGTTTTTAAGATTTTATAAATTATATATTATCCTTATATTATTTTTTTAATATTATATTAATACTTATTTTAAGTAGATTAAATACTTTATAATATCTTTATATACTTCTTTTCTTAATATTAAACTTAAAGTTTACTTTACTACTATTTATAATATTACTATTACTTCTCTTAAAGTTTACTATTTATATTACTTCTATACTCTTAATAACTTTAATAAAGAGGATAAGCTAGCCTCTCTTATTAGTTTTAGCTATTAGTTTATACTTTTTTTATAAATATCTCTTATTATTAATCCTCTTTTTATAGTTTCTATCTTTATTTTATTTACTTATTTTTTTAGTTATACTAAATATCTTATTATTTAGCTTATTAAAGAAGAAGACTTTAATAATAGTTAAGTTAAGGAAACCTCTATTAAGAAGAAGTATAATTACCTCTTTAATATTTAGCGTTAAGCTAAAAAGGAGGCTAAAGAGAAAAAAGAAATTAAAAAAGCTAAAGCTTTTACCCTCTCTCTTATTAAGTAAAAAAAGAAGGATTATATTACTAAATACCTCACTAAATATACTACTACTAAGAAGAAAAAATAAGAGAAAGAAAAAGCTAATTTTTAAGCTATCTATATTAATATAGAGAATTTTATTAATAAAGAGATTATTATTATTACTACTATTAATAAAGAAAAAGAAGAAGAAAAAGAGAGTAAAGTTATTATAGTTACTAATAACTTTTTTAACTCTATAAACTCCTCTTTTAAGTTAAAAAATAAGCTTTATTTTAGCTACTCCCTCTCCTTTAGTAAAAGCTATTTATATTTTAGCTACTACTTCTTTAGTAAAAATATTTATTATTACTACTATATAAAAAGTAATAACTACTTTATAAATATTATAGAAATTATTACTTTTTACTATAAGTTCTATAAGATAAAAAAGTATACTAAAAGTAATAAGTTTATTTTAGCTAAAATATAAATTATCTCTTATTAAGTGTTTTTATATAGTTATTAATTTCTTATAGAGAATTAATATTACTTAAGAGGACCTTTAAGATATTATTTATAAAGTTATTATAACTTATAAAGCTACTAAGAAGTAAGGTATTACCCCTCTTAAATATATTTTATATATTTACTACTCTACTTTAGCTCTTATACTCCTTACTACTATACTTTCTACTAATTTATTTCTTTTTTATCTAGAGATTTTAATTTATATTTCTCTTATTTTTTTAAGTATTTTCTTTAATTCTTACTCTACTTTAAGTTATACTTAAAATACTATTATAGCTACTTATTATAACTTTAACTATACTCTCTTTTATACTTTTAAGTTTAGCTATATTAACTTTAAGGAGTTTTATAACTAGTTTAACGTTTTTAAAATAGCTATTTCTTTAGCTACTTCTTATAAAGCTATCCTTTTTATTCTTATCTTTAAAGGTATTTAAATATTCTTATTTTATAGTTTTTTAATATCTTAAAAGCTTTAGTTTAAAATAGTTCTATTTTTAAACTATAGATCTATAAATACTTAATCTCTTTAGTAGTTTTCTACTTTAAATAGAAGTTCTTTTATACTCTTTACTTTTTATCTCTATAACTCTTTATACTTATTATATAAGGTTATCTTAAATATTTTCTTTCTCTATTTCTTTCTTTTAGCTCTCTTTATCTCTTTTAAGCTTAGAAATATAGTTTTTTTTAAAAGTTTCTTTTTAATTAGCTATTTTTAGTTATACTTAGAAGTTCTTAAAAGCTTATTATAAGAGGAACTTTATAAAGCTATTTACTATTAGCTATATAGAAAGAGTATATACTATTAATATATACTTCTTATAGATCTCTTAATAAAGCTAATAATTATAAATATTAATATAATATAACTTTATTTAGAAATAGATAAGCTTTTTAGTAATTAGTTTAACTATTTACTAATTATTATATTAGATTTATATTATTATAGGAGTACTTTTTATAAGTTATAAAGATACTTCTTAGCTTATCTCTCTAGGGAGTTATACTTAGAGAGATATTATAAAGTAGCTTATAAATATTACTTTTTAAACTATAAATAAAAATAAGAGGAGCTCTACTTTTATAGTTAAAGTTATTATAGTTATTTATTTACTTACTTTCTATATAATAATACCTCTAAAGAGCTTTATTATAAAACTTTAGGAGCTCTTTTAATTTAAAGTATTATTACTAAAACTTATATTAAAAACTACTTTAAGAGTATTATATAAACTTCTAGCTTTAACTCTATACTTAATATATAAGTAGTATATCTTATAGAGATATTATAAAGCTTAATCTATAACTTATTAATATTTTAGTTTAGGATTTTAGTTAAAGTAAGCTAAGTAACTTACTATAAATATAAAATCTAGTTTTATTATTATTACTATATATAAAATAGTCCTTACTTTTCTCTAATAAAGATTAACTTTACTATTTAAAACTTCTTCTTTATATAGAAGTAGTTTAGTATACTTTATAGGAGTTCTATTTTATATCCCTAGAGAGTATTTTAATAAGAGAAGTCTTTTTACTTTTTTTATATAAACTACTTATAAGAGCTAAAGTTTCTTTATTTTTTAATTATAAAGAACCTTAATACTAAGAAACTATTATAAGCTTTTATTACTTTTAAAATAATATCTCTTCTAAAGTTTCTTAACTACTTCTTTAGCTTCTTTTTAAAAAGCTATTAAGTAAGTAAGTATATAGTTATCTATATAGAAAAAGAAGTATATTTAGCCTTTTCTCTAATAGTAATCTTCTCTTAATACTTATAAGAAGTTTAACTCCTTTAGTTCCTTTTTAAAATAATACTATTATAAGAGGGGAGATTAATAAAGTCTATATAAAGCCTTTCTAAGCTTAAGTACTTTTCTAAGCTTCTTATAGCTAAATAGAAACCTTATATATACTATTTTATTAAGCTTAATATATATAAATATATTTATTATATTATATTAGAAGAGCTTTAAGTTAAAATAGTTTATTATAGCTATTAAAATTTAAAATAATATTCTTATAAGAGTTATAATATAAGTATCTTAAATATCTTTTACTTATTAATCTCTTTAAATTACTAAATAAGCTTTTAGCTTTATAAGTTTACTATACTTATTAAGCTTATAGGTATATACTTAGTAATATCTAAAGACCTACTAATCTCTTAAAGTATTTCTTATAATTTCTTCTTATAACTTAAACTTCTTATAATTTTATAAGTAAGATTTCTCTACTTATAGGAAACCTTCTACTAAAGAGTAATAATTAGGTCTTAAGAAATTATATTTCTTTTTATAGTTTAGCTATTCTTCTTAACTTAAGAGTTACTAATATAATATTAAGAAGGGAAGTAACTCTTATTAATAAGTATCTATAAAGTATAAATATATAGATTAAACTACTCTTAATAAGAGGGAGCTTCTAGAAAGCATCTTACGCTTCCCTAAGCTCTTTTTAGAGGTTTCTAAATTTCTAATCTCCACCCCCTTACTTTATAGCCCTTTTACTATATCTATAAATTAATCTACCCTTATAGCTATATAAGGCTAGTTAGGCTATATATATAGATTATTTAAGCTATTTAATCTCTAGAGAGTATAAGGATTTTTATATAGATTACTTCTTATTAAGAATATAGCTTTAAATAAAGTTCTAAAAGTTACTTTTATTACTAATAAGCTTATTTCTCACCCCCTTATATTAGAAACTCCTTAAAAAGCTTTACTAAGTACTATAAATAAGCTTATTAGTTCTAAAGAGAGAGGTAAGGTTAGCTAAAGCTTAAACTATATATTTATATATAACGCTATTTTTTTTAGTTATTCTTAGTTAATCTCTTCTTTTATAGTAGTTTTAATATAGTTAAAGATCTTATCTACTTCCTTATTAGCTTCCTATTTTATAGGAGTATTATAAGATACTTTAATAAGCTAAGTAATATATTTTTAGATTATTTTAAAGTTTATATAATAGAACTCTTCTACTATATATATTAGATTTCTACTATAGAACTTCTTCTTATTAAATACTATATCTTATATAATAAATACTTTACTTTTTAGTAGGTTTTATATATAGAAGGAATTACTTAATATATAACCTAAAAGAAAACTAATAAACACTTTTAGTATAAATTTCTAGTATTTATTTCTTTTAAGTTAAGTATCTCTAGTTATTATATATATATAGTATCTATACGCTTAAAAATATAAGAGGTCTAATTATACTAAGTATAAGTTTTCTTATAACTAAAAGTAGCTATAGAAGAGCTTATATAAGGTTTTCTATCCTTAACTTACTATTAATATATAGTTATATATATATATAGTTATTTTACTAATTTCTAGCTAGAGTATATCTAATAACTTTATATTTATTATTATTACTTTTATATACTACTTAATAGTTATAGCTACTCTTTCTACTTCTTTATTTTATACTTATATATATAGAGAGGATAGCTTAATCTTAATACTCTTTATATATAGTTCTTCTCTAACTTATTTATATTTTAATATCTTATTATCTACTTTAATTTCCTTAACTTAGATATTAAATATAGTTTAAAAATAGTTTAGGAACTTATTTAGAGTATTAAGGAGTAAGTCTATTTTCTTATTTCTTAAATAGAAGTTTTAAGTTAAGCCTAAAGCTTTATTAATAATAATTATATTTAAAATATAACTTTTATATCCTTTTTTATAGTTATAGAAGTTTAAAGTAATTCTTTTACTTAGAAAGGCTTATATAACTACTTCTCTTAGTATATATTATACTTAGTAATATAACTTCTCTTACTTATATATATTATAGTTAGTAGTTAAGATTCTTAAGTGCTTATTTAATATTTAAACCTCTCTTATAAGGTTAGATAGATACTAAAAAGCTTCTAGCTTTAGGTACTTAAGCTTTTAATACTAAAGCTTTACTAATCTCTTAATAGGTTTATAATATATTAAAGTTATATAGTTATATCTTCTTTTTAGTTTTAAAGCTTTATTTTATATAAGGGCTAATAAGAGTATAATTATAGTAAGAGCTACTTCACTAAGTAGTCTATAATTAAGAATATATTAGTTATTAATATTTTTAAGTAAGTATAGGAATATATAGTCTAACTTCTATAAATAGTTATTATTAAAGTTTATATCTTATTATATCCCTCTTTAATATAACTTTTATAGAGATACTAAATTACTTATAAGTTTAAAATATAAAGCTATATTAAATAATTATAGTTTTATTATATTATTTACACTTCTTATTAAGATTTTAGCTATACTATATACTTTAATAAGGATTTTATATATTTTAGTTTATAGAAAGTCTCTTACTAAAGCGCTTTATAAAGTAGTAAACTATTTTATATAATTAAATATATATATTATAAAGCCTAAGTTTAATATTATAGATTTTATAAAGGAATATTCTCCTAATATTATAAATACTACCTTAATATACCTTCTAGCTCTCTTATAGAGTTATACTAACTTTAAAGTATACTTTATAGCTTTATAGATATACTTTATAAAAGCTTTATTATACTCTATTCTTCTATTAAAAATATATTAAATAACTATTTAAAGTATTTATACTTTTAGTTAAATTATAATATTAATATAAAAATATATAGAGAGAATATATATATTATAATATAGCTTATAATATAGTTTCTCTATATTTTAAGTATCTAAAAGAGATTTTTTTTGCTTTTAGTAAGTTCTTATTACTATTAAGAGTTACTTTAAGTTTTATCCTCTTTAAGAGCTTCTCTTTTAACTTATTCTATAGTTAGTTAGTTTATTAGATTACTTATTCCTATTTAGTTAAGGTTCCTTATTATAAACTATAAAGCTAAAAGTACCTCTACTTACTTTAGACTTCTATAGAGTAATTTTAAGGTATATAAGATATATTTATATATTAGAAATAACTTCTCTAACTATAAAACTATATTAAAGTACTAAAAGGAGTTTAGTTATATAATATATAGATATCTAAACGTTAAAGTAGCTCTAAATAAGTATACTAATATATTTAAGAAACTAAATTAAAGAGTTTAAGTTATTTAAAACCTTATAGCTTTACTCTTTATAGATTATATTTTCTTAATAAGAGATTTAGATTTTTATATTTTTCTTTATTAAGAGGAACTTTTAACTAAAAGCTATAATTATTAATATATATTTAGAGATTACTTAAGTTTTTTATTCTCTCTTACTATAGCTAATATAAGTTTTAAACTTATAAAGCTACTTATTAAGGCTTATATTAGTAATATAATAATACTTTAAGAGCTTTATAGATATTAACTCTCTAATAAACTATTAGATCTCTTATATACTTTTTATTATACTATCTTACTCCTTTTTAAAGAAACTATAGTTTACTCTAAGTTTACTATAAAAAGTATAGTTTATTTAAGAGAGATCTTTAAGCTTTTACGCTCTAAGTATCTCTTTATTATCTTTAAAAAGAATTATTATAGTTAAAAACTTTTAGACTAAGTAGTTAGAAGTATATAGGAGTCTTAGAAATACTATAAGCTTCTAAAAAGCTAACTTATAAGCTTAAGTAATACTCTTAAAAAACTTCTTAAGGTTTATAGTATATTATAACTAATAGGAATAATAGAAAGCTTAAACTTAGTTAATCTAAAATATTTAGTCCTCTATACCCCTTAGAAAGATCTTTTTACTATTTAGAAGTATTATTATATACTTATTAGCTATTCTTTAGTACTATAAATAGCTTAATAGTATATTAGTTAATATAAATTAGACTATTAATTAATAAATTAACTTAGATATATATTAACTATATATCCCTAGATATAAGTAAAACTCTATGTGTAGTTTTTGTAAGGCCTATCGTTCTCATTAGGCGGATTATCTATTTATCCAGGCTGCCCCCTAGCGGCCAAGAAGCGCCATTTTAACCCCTGCAATCTGATAGTTAGAGCCCTGGCATATCACTCTAAAGTCCGCCACACGCGCGTTCAGCTGGATTGAGGTGACGCTGGTGGCAATCAAAATTGCCGATGTTGGTTCGACAAGCTAAGGCTGCGTATGACGCTGGTTTACAGATGAGCCAAAACACTGTGCTCTTCTCACTATTATCGTCAAATCTACCGGCCGAGGAGAAGACAGAAGAGCGCCTGTTCGGCGAGGCGAACGTTTTCCTTGCCGTTGGAACAGAAACAACGGCGACGGTCCTCAGTCTCTGCACGTACCATCTCCTGAAGAAGCGGGACGTCGTGGCAAAGATGAGAGCTGCTGTAAGCGGTGGTGAAGGACCCGGAAGCGCTGGCTGATTAGTTCGTTCTCGAATAGCTGCTGTATCTGACCGCTGTCATAAAGGAGACGCTCCGACTGATGTACGGGTTCTCGTCGAGGTTGCCCAGAATTGCTCCCGACGAGAATGTGCTGTACTAGGGCACGTGGACTTCTCCTGCGACGACACAAGCAGTGAGCGTCAGGCACGTGATCCTACGAGGGTGTGCCATGGGCATGTCGGCCTACCTGGTCCACATGGATGAACATCTGTTTCCGGGCCCAGCCAAGTTCGCCCCTAAGCGATGGCTTCTCAGAAACGGGAGGAAAGACAGGCACCCTGAGCAGTGTCTCGTCACTTTTTGGAGGGGCAGCCGACAGTGTCTAGGTATGCAGTACGTCTTTGCCTTCTTGTCTGTGGTTACCCTGTCCAGGCACCCGGCTGACCGCAGGACTTTCAACAGGCTAGCATATTGCGAACTCTATGTCGCTGTCGCAGCGCTGATTTTGAGAGCCATGGGTAACATGAGGCTGTCCGACACAACAGATGCCGACGTCGTATATGACTTCGATCTTGCCCTAGCAATGCCCAAGAAGGACGGTAAAGGCATTCGGGTCAACATGAGCTGACCGAGCCATGTGTGGAGTGGCCACGGTCAGAAAGTCCCAGACGAACCGCCAGCAAGCGCTTCGCCATACACAACATGCAACACAGACCGCACTTTTCGTTCTGGAGTATCCTTTCCCTCGGCCTCGGCATTTTTCCTCGCAATTTCTCGTGTATTTCGCCCAGGCTCAGATTCTGGAACATCGAGTGGAAGTATGTGCCTTCGTGTTCAAGGGCGCGTTCCACCTATAATGGTTTTCGAACTGATCCTTTGCGCAACGGTTTTGGCTTTGGTTTCTCCGTGGACGATTGCCGTGGCGATTGTTTTTCGTCGTTCGCGGTACGTCGAGGATGATTGGACTGCTTCTATCGATATGATGTCTGCGTAATTGTGACACGTTGGCGTCGGTTCGCGTTGAGTGCGCTCTACGGACCTCTTCTTGAGCCTGGGCCGATCACATCGTCGGCACGGTCGTGGTTCAGAAGCGATGACGTCCTCGTCGTCGATGCCAAGCCTGTGTTCTCCAAACTGCTGAGCCACCTTCGGGCAATGGTGTTGCCGGAATTCATGCCCATCCAGTCACTGTACATACGCGAAGAGCTCCGCCCTCGCACACAGCACTAGATGCCGCAGCGCCGGCAGGTCTTGGAAGGTGCACGCTTACCCGATCGACGGACCTTCTTTTGTGCAACGACCCGCTGCCAGGAGTGCTTTCGCGGTTCAGGAATTCTCGCGCGAGCCGGAGGGGAAAGCAGTCCCGCCACCCACCACCGTCAGACACGCGGGCTAAGGAGCCAGTGCATGCCCACCAAGACCAAAAGACTTGGATCGGGTGCGTCGGGGAAAATCGAACCTACCTCCTGCAAGGCGATTGCAGACGGGGAGATGCGATAGCGATGCACCCAAAAGGTCGTGGAAGGCGTGCACGTTCTAGCACGTGCCACTTCTCAACTGCAATTCGCCTGTCGCAAACGCGGTCGCAACTTCGCTATTCGCAGTGGAACACTGAAGACTTCACTGTTCATCCGCACGTTCTCGGTGACCCACTCAGCTCGGCGCCGTTTTAACAGCCACCTGCACATTGTCGCCGCCCAACACCTGCATGGCGACAATACTACGTAGTCGCACATGGATTGGTCATGCACGCATGATGAAGGCCTCTGACGCCCCGCCCCGCCCATCCTCAAGTGCAGACACTCTGGCAATAGACTCCACTTCGGCTCCTCCGACGTTCACAGTGTTGTTCCCACCCGGGCAGAGAATCTGCTCGGGTGGGAGAGGCTGACGCATGTGCACGTCTCCTGTGGCCAACTGCCGATTTCTACCGATTTACAGTTGAGTGGTAGTGCTGTCGATTTATCAGAAGGGGGTCGATAACTTCGCAGAAGGGACCTCCTTCTGCGGACGCATGACGCACCCGCTGTCCAAGTCCATCACCCCAAGCCCAACACTCCAGCCCATGCTTCACTTCCACGCCCTATTGTGCCCGGTTGCGACAGCTGGCACACAAAAGGTGTTTGGTGCCGTGACGCAAACCTGTGAGCCAATCCCAGCGAACGCGGCGGGTGCACTCTTTGGTCCTGCTAATGGAGGGGAGACTTCCTTCTCAAACTAGGTACCTTAAGGCAGCCATTTTCTCATCAGGAAGGCAAGCCTTGAAGGTGGGGTAAGTGCGTGACTGCCCAACTCAACCCATATGCTGTAACCTGGATGGCTGTGACAGGCGCTGGTCAGGTTCATGGTTTTCAAGGTCGGCAGCTACCTTCCCAGTTGATATTAGTCCATTCAAGGACGACCCTAAGCTCAGGCAGGCAGGCAGGCAGGCAGGCGGCTTCAGTTAAGGTACGGGAACATGCGGGCCTGGCGCTTTCTGCTTGACAATTGTCCCTGTTCAGCTTTTCCCCCTTCCCACGCGCACCCGAATGACGTCACCACTGACAGAGCAGACGAGGCACAACACAAACCCAATATCACATGCCGGGCGCGCCGCGCAAGAAGTCACGGAAGCTGGAAACATACCTATCGTACGCTGTGACTGGAAGCTGGCCAATTGAGGCGTAATTCTCAGATTGCTGAGCGGGGTCTACCGACGGCGCAGAGCGTTGTCCAGGACTCGGCACCGAGCATGCGTGGCACTGCAAAGGCCACCGTCGCCACTCATCCAACCATCAAGCGACCGGTTCTGCGACTGCCAAAGTTGCCAGCAAGAAGTTTCTCAACTAAGTGGGCTGCCCTCCATTTATTATTCTTTCCTTGTTCGCACACAGTGCTGATTGATTCCCCAGACCACGCTCGATCGAAAGGGACCCAGTAATCCTGCCGCCGCTACCTGTACTTCATCCCTTCGTCGACCTCTTCCTTGACCTCGTCCTCGAACTCTCCCTTGGCCGCTTTCTCGATCTCTTGCTCGGCCACCTTTCCCACTACTTTCTCGATACCTAATCAACATCTTGCATCCGCCCCCACAGTCACTCTGAAGCAAAAGTGTTGCGGGACGTAGCAGTCCTTCGTGTCAACGCATTCTTCCGGTGAATACACATGGAGTAGACCTACCAGGCGTTGAACGAGACCGAATTGAAACACCACAGGATCCATCGCAGTACTCGGTTCAAGCAAGACGCTGGGAGTGGGTGGATCCCAATTCTCGGGACCCTCGCAACACCTCCTGCGGTCATGCGCAAATCTGGCAACACTCATTGGCAGAGGAAACTTAGCGGCCAAGTTTGAAACAACCGCGTTGGCAGCGGACGACTTTTGTGCTGACTAGTAACGCAGAAAGGGATATGGACAGTTGTGGTTGCCAGGCTGCTGAGGATATGTGGACGGAGTGATGACTATCTCTTGGAGGTGAAAGGGGCTCTGAGGTTTGTGTCGACATGTCGTGGTGATGACGCAGAGTCGGAAAGCCGTAGAGCCTCGAAGGTCGAGACCCTGGTTACTCTGATGGGGAAGTGTTGCAACCACCCGTCCAAATATCCCATCGCACAGTCTACCGCTAGCCGTCGTGTCTCCTCGTATCTCTCTTGTTGACAACAAGCTCGCAAAATGTCCACACATAAACACCAACACATGCTTACTCAGCTGGCCGGTCGCAATGTCTGTCTCCGAGGCTGAGCATCGTTTGGAGAGAGATCGCTATCTCTCGGTGCGCCTCCAGGAGGTTTGACCACATCCTGCTGGTATTCACAGATGAGGAA
Source organism: Colletotrichum sp. SAR 10_66 (assembly GCA_028639655.1). Taxonomy (NCBI): domain Eukaryota; kingdom Fungi; phylum Ascomycota; class Sordariomycetes; order Glomerellales; family Glomerellaceae; genus Colletotrichum; species Colletotrichum sp. SAR 10_66. Next base: position 93,799 of record JAQIUS010000074.1, on the reverse strand, counting down.
TGCTACCCAAGGCTCGAACGACTTTGCGATATATAGGACTGCTCCCTGGCAAGGCAGTCGTCGTTTTCTTCTCCACGCACTACATTACAGTTAACGATTCTTCGCAGGCTCCTATCGCCCCTTCCAGGCCGGCTCCGACAGGCCACAAGCGAGCATACTTCTGACAAACCAGACTGATATGCGCACTGGAACTATGAGAGCTATGTGGGGCATCCACAAGATGATCAACGTCATCAACAAAAAAGTTCTTAAGCTGATCAATGAAGTCTGGAAGCAGAGCAACCGAGGCCTGAATTTGACGCTGGTGCTGAGCGAAGGCCCAAAACTAACGGGTCTCCTCTTCGTAGTCCGCACATCTCAGTCATCAGGCTTCGTGGCAGCGACGCATCCTCTCTCGTTCACGAGGAGCATCTTCTCTTTCCAGTGCGACGAGGCAGTTGCCTCCACCGAGGAAGATTTATTGAACCCAAGAGAGTGATTGGCTCTCGTCATTTGCGGATAGAGTGAACAGCCTCTTTCATCTGTCCCAGATACCAACTTCTTCAACTCCAGCATCGTGGTGTCTGGAACCTCCGATCGCGCAAAAGGACTCCCTCCAAGATCTCCTAGTGTGCCTGGACGTAAGTGGAAAAGTTCGTATTCAACAAGGCATTCAGAGCACATGATGACATGCTTCAATGTCTTGGTCATTTTGCGAGGCTATCGAATGGCAATACTCAAACGTTTTTGGCACATTCTGCGCTCTATTGGACCATCAATGTGGCGCCCTCGCCAAACTCAGCCGTCGGGTTCTGAGACCAGAGGGGTTGACTACCATTGACGTCCGCCAGCATAACGTCGATTTCGTGCGGCGGGATTAGCTGTCTCTTCATTTCTAAGTTCGCGGGCGCTGTCACAATCAGTGTCGCCGAAGTTCATGAACACAGTCGTGTTGCCACGATTGAAAAACACGGCTGCTCGAAGGATTTTCTTTATTGTTCAGCATGTCTACGATATCTCGATCGCCAAACCACATTGGGTATACCATGTACCAACGCCAGAAAAAAACAGTCCAAATGGGTATCTTTGGCCTCGAACCGGCGGCCGCATCTATATTCCAAAGTCGCTCTACGCCGTCCCGCTTCCCAGTCGATCTCGTATCTCAGGTTGGCATACCTGCGGTCCATCTACCATCATCCGTCGCCCTGTAATGTTGGCAACTCTGCTCTTTGATCATGTCCGCTGGCACTTACTATCCCGGGGATCAACATCTTCCCAAGTTCTTTGTCGCTTCGAAGTCTGGGGATTGATGGACTGGAGTAGACGCTCTTGAAAGGACGAATAGGGCTTGAACGGAATCTTTTTGGAGAAGACGGAGAAGTTGGAGGGCATCCGAGGTGGCTTGTTGGAGTATGAAAGCTTTCGGAGCATGGCGGAAGGTATGTCGGCCGAATAGAGAGTGAGGTATGACTCGTCCGTGGGGTCTGTTCGAAGCACGTGTACCTATTCAGGTCAACGTTAGATGAGACTTGAAGCAACAGGGGAGGGGGACTGGGGAGAGTCGACATGACGTACGCAGTAGGAATCGGGCGAAGGGCGTGGCTGCACAAGCCCCAGGAACCGTCGCTTTGATTGGGCAAGGGCGATGAGAAGAGCAGCAATGTACGGATCATCATGGGAATCTTCTGGGGTGATCTGGGCGAGACGGAGCGCATAGAGAGAAGCGGTGGGCGTGCTCATTGCGTGTCGGTTTCTCCCTGGGACACAGATGTACTTCAGCGAGTTCCTCCGCGCGATGCAGACATCGCCGTAGTTTATGTAGGCCACGCAAGGGATCAGGGTTGTCGCTTTCGCTGGCGCGGTGGCTCCTAGACTTGCAGCCGGACGAGAGAAGACGAAGCAAGGCATGGGAATCTCGTGGGACTCGAAACGGAAAAGGAGGTGTTTCCTGTTGCGCAAAAGCGGTCAGTACAAGAAGGATTGAAGATAGTACAGTTGATCGTTTGCATACCTCGTCAGCACCAGGGAGGCATGGCTGGATGTTAGGATGGCTTGCATAGCTGAGGCCTTGGTAGGAGTCCATTGCGAGCAGGCGAGGGTAGATACGCGACGACAACGACGGCTGCGGGACGCATTGGATTCACACAAAGGTGCAGACGCAGACGCAGACGGAGACGCATATTCCAGGCTGGACATGGTCTTGCTGGTGCGAGCATCATCAGTGATGCCATTCATGGCGTCAGTGATGCTGTTCACGCTGTTGGGGTTGCCTTCTTTGTTGGGGCTCCGCGTGGGAAAAGAAGGAGGTGATGGCGGTGGGTGATTGCTTGAGCAAAGATCTGAGGACGCACTGCTGCTGGCCTGCTTTTCTTCATTCCCATGCTCGTGCGGGTGAAGCGGGCTTTCACGATGAACAAAGGTGCATCCTAACAGCTGGAGGTGACGTTGGGTCCAGTGTAGCGGTTGTACAAGCAAGCGCTCTCTAGGGTAGAGTTGAAGGATGGACTTGATTGAGAGCGCCGAAAGATCAATTGTATGTGTGAAGGGAGGCGTCGTGGGAGGTGAAGACAGGGTGGACGGCATGGTGATGGTGGCATGCAGGGTCCCTGCTGGTCCCATTGTTGTTAAGTTAAGGACGGAGTTGAGAAACAGACGCGTGCGATAGTGGGTAGAATCTAGCGTGTTTATTGATTAGGTAAGCTGGTCCACATTACATGTGGCATGTGAACTGATGCAGACGGGTCGGCTTGTGCGCTGAAGGCGACTTTGGGTCAAGAGCGTGCACAGCATGGGGCTTTACGAAATAAAAAGGCGACTGGAATGGACTCGGCCGAAGACGAGGCCAGTGCTGGATGGATACTGTGCTGCGGTGGACATGTGCAGCCGTGGCGGGCTGGCCCGAGCCGTTAGCTACGGTTGACGTGCAGTAGAGATGATGTGGAGGCTGGAGTCTCGAACCAAGCCAATCCGTCCGGCTTGGGGCGGCTGAAAATGGCGGACTGAATGTATTGTCAAGATGCAAAGACGGCCGGAAGAATTCGCGCAACAGATCTTGCGGGACATAGTGCGACTGGACTGAACCGGGACGTGGGCTGGCCGGTCGACAGATGATGGCACGTTGTCCGAGATGGCGGAGGGCGGAACTTCACACAGCTTGACGTGAGGTACCTTAGGTAAGTAAGGCAACCTAGGTAATGAATGGAAGGTCCTTAGACGTGACCGTGACGCGGAGTCACTGCCCAGGGAAAACTGAAGGCATGTAACCCGACCGTTGGAAGAAGGGCCTGTCCCCAATGCAAGGCGAGTCGCCTGATAGAGGTTAGCGCTAGATTGGCGAGACGCACTAGAGAAATGCCTCCACCAAAATCTTTCTCTAGCGCGCCTTGGCATGGATGCACGGTCCCAATCTGGGTGGAAGTTGGAAGCTGCCAGCCCAACCTAACCTCTTTCCCGTTCCAGGTGGTGCCGTCCACAGGTAATAAGGTAGTGCAGGTGCGCTTGTCTCTTCGCCATGTCAGCCCAGGCTACGCCACGGGATGTGGACAGAAGCACTCCAATGATGACGACGCGAGCTTCGAGTTGACTTGGAGGCACAAGATGATTCACAGAAGCGAATCGGGGCGGAAAAGGCGACGTTTGGGCGGGGGAATGAAGGTTGCACGATTGACAGGGAGATGGCGGAGTTTGTGATGCGAACCAGGCAACCTTGGAGAAGGCAGTCATGGATACTGTCTCCTTCCACAGTTCAGTGTTCATTGGTGCCTGAGCACCTGGCAGTCTGAGGAACACTGTGCTGAGGTGGGGATGCCCGTCTTCGGCCAAAAGTCTGAGCCCACCCACCCATGCAGCACACCCCTCCTCCTCCTACCACCTACACCACAACCACGGTCATCGCTCCAGATGAGGCGATACGGCACTCAAATTAGCGGCGATCGATGAGGCAATCACGAACTATCGCCAGAGCTGGGCACGGCAATATGCTCGGCGGTGGCGTAAGACGCACGGGTTCCGACCACTTTGCAAGCTTTCGTGCGCTGGCCACCTCACGTCTACCGAGCCTACCCCTGTCGACCATCAGGAAAAGCACCAAAAGACGGTCCACAACTGCACAAGATGTCTTGCAAAACACCATGCTGAAAGCTTTCCAGCAATTGGAAATCCATGTCGTACATCCCATCTATTTCCGATTGGCTGTCCCGCGTCCCCATCATCGTTTGCCGCGTGCCGTCGATCGTGTATGCAGGCCCAAGTTCCTGGCCGCGATCCACCACAACTGTCACTGGGCCCTGGCTAGGTTCAGCACCATAGAAGCTTGTATCCACCTGCGGAACCCTGTTCCCGTCTGTCGTTTTTAGTACGATCAAGAGAGCACCTGTTCCTTGGTTTGAGAAGATAGTTCCCAAGTCCCCGGTCCAAGTTTCAATACTGGTACGTTCCACAGGGGTTGTCTCGATCAAAGCTAACCAGTCCACAGACAGAGCCCAAGCAAGACGATAGTGTCAATTGTAGTGCCTTCATGCTTCTATGAAGCACCTCTTGGAAGGAAATGACGAACTGCAAAACCTCAAGACAACCGGCCACGAAGCCCGCGCGACGTTGTCGAAGTTGGCGCATGATGAAAAGTCTCTTTGCCAGATGATCAAGACGGCGGACGCATCCACTTTGCCGATATGAAAAAGCCGAGCGATGAGCGAGCCTGACGGACCTTCACCCACCACCAAACGACGAAAGACCTCCTCGCCCGAAGCCGCCCCAAGGCCGTACGTGCAGAGCAACAATTTGAAGGCCAACAAGTCCACTGGATTTCGCCTGGCGAACAGCATCAGCGAGATTTTCGCGAGCATCAAGGCTTTGAGAAAGCCATGCCCTCAAGCCGTGTCCAGCGCCGTGTCGGAACTCCAGCTGTATCGGGAAAGCCTACAAATAGCGATACAAAACCGGGAAACGGTGTACCATCGCCTGCGAGCTTCAGAGCAGCAGCCTCAAAAGATCCAATTCGATTGCGCGCGGATCGGAGCTGCTCGGGAGCGCACAAGGAACTGCTCAGAGCACATGTCGGTCGAAAAGGCCAAGTCCGTAGCCCCAGACGACTTCAGCGCCACAATGCTTTAGACGCCGTCCCCGGCACTTACACAGGGCGAGGAAATTACTCTTACTGGAGTTTTCCATGTATGCTGCACGCGCTGAGCTCGAGATGGCGGATAGAGTGTCTGAGAGATGCAGAGAAGAGGATTAACGACCACCACATGCGGGCAGACTTTTGGCAGATGCTGGAAAAATATAGAAAGCAGACGTGATTGGAGAAGAAGGGGTCCATCTCTATTATCTCCTTTGCTGATCGGTGCCGGGGAACGATGGTGCATATATTCAAAAATTGAACCCATGGAGCTTTGATTTTACATCTGCGATGGTGTGTGAAATGCTTCTCGCTTCTTATCTGACCACCGTATTGTGCAATTCACCAGGTTCGCTGTGAACCGAATGGCATGGTACGCAGCCCATGCAAAAGAATTGATGAACATCTGACTCAAGTTCTCGTTCCTTGCTTCTATCAAGTGTATACCACTATCGTCCAACAGCACGCCTAATGGCGATGAAGATCAGCCTCATGACCGACAGCCGCATGAAGACACATTGACGAGTATTTCAGCCGAACACCTCAGTGCGGTTCATCTAAAATGTAATCTTTCAAAATAGACACTATATCAGATCCGTATCGAAACGGCTACTGGCAAATTTGTGTACCTGGTTCCCTGCTTGATGAGTGTAGGTAGCGCACGTCTGGTGCAGACCGCGGTCGAAACACGTAATGGACACCTTCCATGCCCGCCTCGCCACAATACATGCTTGGGACGGTTGATTTGTGAGGAGGAACAAGTCCAGGCACGACGAGGTTCTAATCTCAAACATCTACTCTGACACGAAGGCAAAAAGAAAGGTTGGCTCAAGCCACGGTCATGGCCCCGGTTGCAGCTGGCAATTTTGATGTCACGGGGCTGGTGACGGCGTATGGCTGCATTCTCTGCCTACGCAAGGCTACAGATTCCCTGAGAGGTAGCGGCTAAGATGCACGAGGGCTACAATACTTGTCGCTGTGTCCTTCACCCCCTGTCCCATTTCCATGGTCCCATTGTGTGACGAGGTGTCCAAGACGTGCTACAACATATCATCTCATCTTCTCGGAAAATCGCCTTTTCGCTGCCAAATTAGGCCGCCGGGGCTCTTTGAAATACTGCTGGGACGTATATATCTCCGTCACAAGTGGCATCTTGGAGTCATCCCGGAATTCCCTGTGTATCTGCTATCATCCGCCGTCCGATATTTCCTCAGCTTCTCGTAGCTTGTGCAAGCTCAAGCTACGATGCGTATCTCTTCCGGCTTACTCCTGGGTCACCATCACGCTGAAGCTTCTGTAGCCAACGAGAACACCGACTCAGACGTCCGCCTCATTCACAACCATTCCTAAAAAACCAAATCCTTAAGAACCGCAGAGAAACCTACCTGAGCCAACTAAGACGAAGAGCCCTTCCGTCATAAGGAAATGTCATGCAAAGCGCCAAATTTATGAAAGAGACGAAATCATGTGATACGGCAGGCCTCAAGATCAGACTGGTGTCCATGAATCAAAACACAATCCAATGACAAGGTATAGGGAATAGACAAACCCCAACTTCGTGAAATGCGAGTGATGAATGTTGAATTTTATGCAACATGTTCTTTGCGAGCTGTCTTTCCGTGCACATCGTTAGTCAGACGATTCCCAATTAGAAATTATCAGTTTGCTTGCGTTTGTTGCCAAGTACAGCGTGGCGCAATGTTCGGTCTTCCTCTGGAGTTTTGGGCAGTGTGTGGACGGATAGATTGCTCATCCCGGGGACCCTTTCTTCCCATTCTTAACCCCAGGTCAATAATATCTCCATTTAGACCGTAAGCTTATGGCTACTAAGTACCCCACATTCACATTCATAGCTAATACAGATCTCAAGATCAGTTTTTATCTTTCACATACTTAGACCATCAATTCCACCGCCGCCGCTCTTCCCTGTCTGGATAAACCAGTGAGAACTTGGGCATCGCAAAATCTTTGCGCCAACTACCAACCCAAAAGGGTCCATTTTCAATCGGCTTGATCGGTGTGGCAAGCTGACCGCGGAACCAGTTGTCGCTAATGCTTTCAATCATCTATGATGTGATTTTATGCAAGAGGGCAGGCCCGTCAACGCGGTCGAACTGCCTGCTGCTTGGAGATAAACTCGCAAATCATGCGTGTAATTGAAAAGCACTTCCATGTTGCCAGTACTGTTTTTTGAGATTTTCCAGGGCGAAAAGACAGAATTTTATGATGAAAATTCAGAATCTCTCTCGCTGGCAGAAAGGAGGCAATCCATGGACCAACTTGTTAGAATTCTAATGCCAATTCTTCGACTGTGGGTTAGAGCATGTGGCCATGCCTGTTTTCCGATGGGAGCAAGAAACGGCCCTCGACATTCAGGGATTTACTTCTGTCTTAAGAATCGCCACGGCAAAGGAGCTGCAGAGATGCTCTTCGAGGGCATTGTTGAAGGAAAGACTCAAAGGTCTGACTACTTGCGCAAATGGATTGGAAAGCTTTCACCTAAGTGTCGATCTAGTGTCCACACTCCGGGGCCATACTTAGTAGGTTCCTCAGAAGTCTGAACAGTCTTTCAGCATAACATTCGCGTGCCGCACCCCGAGGTTCGGCAATGCACTTTTCATTGCTATCAAAGTTAGATCGGCGGTGACAATGTCCAGGGATCCAGGCATAGATGCGAGAGATGTAAGTCATGTAACGATGAGAACGATGAGATAACCTGCTGTCGTGCTTCTTGCGTTTATGTTGGGGCTGCCCGTTGGCAAGAGAGCGTGAAGCATTTCCGGAGCAGTAGGCTCAAAGGAATCACAGGAGTGCAATTAGCTTTGTTGAAAGCTTCTCACTCGGTCCCCGTATGACTGAGCACTTCGAACGCATCTTCCCTTCACTGGAAAAGAGAGTCCCGTCTCATCAGAACAACTTGGAAAAGTTACAAGCCATCAAATAAGGTAATCAAAACGCATCGATAACAATGCCCAAGTGCCATCTTCTAGTATCCGTCTTTCTTGGGTCGTCGCTTTGCGTTTTCCAAGGAATGAAAATACATTTATTCAAGTACACTTGGAACAAGATAAAACCAAACTAGCTGCCGCTGCATTACAGCAGGCCAGAATCCTTGTTGCTCACCTTTGGATCTGCTATCTTTATTGTTCTGGGCATCCTCAACATTACCAGGCTTATCTCACCCACCGAACTTCATAAGTATTGAGCCTCTCAGCCGAATCAACAGTTTGGACAGCTTTTTGCAGATTATTTCCCCCAAATTGCAGTGAATACTCCAAGCTCTGCGGAAGGATGCTTTCAGCGATGTTGATAAGCGGGCCTGTTCTCACTTTGTCAGCGCTAAGATAAAGCTGCCGGCAAGCATGCTCGTGATGTAGTGGGAGCTGGTTGTGACACCTTTCCTGGCCTATGAGTGCTGGGCAGATTTCAGCGACCCGGATAATGTCACAGGGTTTGGTAAATTGGCGGATCGAATGACGGACCGCGCTCCTTGATGACATAGAGCACCAATTGGTGAAGATACTCAATGTGTACGTTTGCGATGTCGACGGAGTGGATAATCCAGGTTTTCGTCGAGTAGTCGTGTGTTTTCCGAAGTACCCTCGAACTGGATGAAATTGTCGCAGTCCCCTTTGCCCGCCGATGGGGCTGCATCGTAACTTCAAAGCCAAGCGACGAGATGTTCATCTGCATAAAGGACGACCAGTCTGGGCTTAGTATGGGGCGTCGTCGTTCGCTCTGGGCATGTAAGCCTTAGGGTCATCCGTGACCCAGCTCAATGTAAGGTGGCTAACATAGCCGAGAGAGATGCGACCACCAGACACAGGGCGGTTAATACGATGGCAGCGGAAGAGACTACAGGCATGAAGAAGAATAAGATAACTGAATTCGCATTCACCCTACGAAAACTTTCCGGTCTTAAGCTGATCTTGTCGCCTGTTTTCGTTGATGAGGAAATGGCGTGATCCCATGAACCGCCCTCACGTTCGCTGTTGAGCGCTTTGGCTAGCCCACTGAACAGTGACTCGATGGTCATCGTCTGTGGCGGACCAAGTCTTGTCGTTCAAGTCGACATATCTGTTGAGGCTGTCAGGGTAGTCAGACTCCCTCAATACCTCCGCTTCCGCTCAAGGGGAATGACGGGTGTTCATGCACGCCGTTCGGATGCTCGCTATTAATTTCGCTGGCTTCGGAGTATTTGCTTCGTCGCAAGACTCGTAAGGGCACTTCTCGGCCTTGTCTCATGATCTTGCAGAAATACAATCTCGGCATGCTACGTTTCACCGTCTAATACGTCTAGATTTGTATCCCTGAGACTTTTCTGTGCTGTCACGAGCGTTTCGGATGTTATCTCTTCAATCTCGAGTAGTCATTTTGCGATCTTCCACCACCGCGCCGCTAGATTTCAATCCGTTGCACTCGGCCGTAGAGCGTCAGAGGTGTCACCAGCCAAATTTCTGTTGACACAGCATGACGACATTCTCATCTAGCTGGCCTGCTTCAGCAAATTGTTTCTCAGAACGCCTTGATACTGGCTTGCTCCGAGACATGGTCATCAGAGTACCAGCAAGATGCTCCTGGTACACGCGTAGCTTCTCAGAGATTGCCATATCATTCCTTTGTCAGTATTCTCTCGTAAAATGCGCATCATCTCACGATATTGGGATGACGCGGCTCAATGTCGTTGCAGAAGAGGTACACATCCCCAATCAGTTTGACATCATAAATCGCTTTTCCTGTTATTGTCCGTCCCCTTAAGCCAGCTTGCCTGAGTCCAGCGACGCCCTGATTACAGAGGTTTCAGGACTCTGAGATCCAGCCAAGAAGCAGGACACTTTCTGCAAGCTCCCTTGTGATCTGCAAAATTTCACTCGTTCTCTCCCAACCTCGGATGGAATAAAGATCGCATTGGCTGTAGCACCTCAGTAGATGAGTTGTGCCGTGAGTCGAGAAGCAGAACCTCTGCCAGCCCTAATTTCGCGACATTCTTGCAAGTTGGTGATGAAGTTCCAAGCGCTGAATGAGATGATGAATGCCATATGCAGCATATCCTGCGCTGCCTTGCAATCACCGCGATTCAGGAATACTTCGCCAACTTTGGCTTTTTGCCTCATCCTGTTCGACCTTGTGATGGCCTAAATGAAAGTTGCGTTGTCCGCTGTTTCCATCTTATGAATTACCATGCGTTCCAGGTTGGCGCGTATTGTTTTCTCAATCTTGTCTGCGAAGTTCGAATCTTATCGATGTATAGTTTCAAGGCTCTTCAAAAGACCACTTCCACCTACTCGTTTCTGCTCACTACACGAACGGAACTTGAATTGATGGTTAATCCATATTGAAAGAACAAAATCAAGAGATATCGTCGTTCCTAATTCCAGTGGTGCACGAAGGCAGCGCGGATCAACCGAATTCTTTTCATCTTGATTGTCCCCATTGGTGTTCGCTCTCGTTATTCTTCAATAGTTTGTAGTTCTTATTGCTCTTGTGATAGGATTGAAACTTATAGTTCCACAGAGTGGTGGTTTCATGACACTTGGCTTGATGTTTGGGTCGTCCGCGTACAGGCTTTGTGTGTTCTTAATCCTCTGATAGAAGAGGAGGGAGCTCCGAGAGGCCCGAAGTGCGTCAAATGGCTCTTTGTATACCTGAGTACTAGGGTATGAGCTTTGAGACTGAGGCACTGCAAAAGCAGACACTTGTCGTTATCATCGTAATCCTAGGCGTCCAATCAGCCTTTTTAGTGACCAGCATCATCACATAAGCGGCGTTACATCTACCGTCAGTAGAAGTAGATTGTCTTCCTTTCTAAAATACAATACGTGGTTTCGTGTCTTTATGGAGTAATGGCATATGACTTTTTCCACATGCACGAATACTGATGCAAGGTAACCAAACTATTGATAGATCTTTGCGACCGCGTTCAACCTCCATCGAGTTCATGCTATAATTAATCAATGAATGGATTGTGTTGATCTCGCTGCTGGTATTAACCCGAACGTCTTCCTAAATCGCCCATTATGTTCGGCAGCATACTGCAGATTTATATCCCAGAACTGTAAGCTGTTAGATTGCTCGGAATGATGTTTTTCGGGGTCCTCAAATCTTTATCCTGGAAGTAAGACCTGATCAATCTGGAATTTCGAATGAGAAAGAAACTGCTATTTCTCCAACTCACCGGCCCACAAGCGCCATGAAATGCGAGCGTGACAAGCTTCTCCCTCGCTCCTCGCATCAATCTTCCCGGCCCTCTTACATTCGTGTTTCTTGACACGTCAATCCCGTATTCATATTTGAACCATGCTCTATTCTTACGACATGGCTTCGGTCGCTTCTGGTTGATTCAGCTTTATGGTAGCCTCTTCTTGATTCTCATTGGGTGCCTTCGATAATCTGCTGGGAAAGGACGGTTTCCCGTTCTCCGGATCATTCAATGTTTCAACTACAATGGACAACGCTTTTGCAGCATATCAAATGAGCTCTTCAATTGACTCGACATCGCACTTAATGCTCGCCGGAGCACCTTTCAGACGGGCGATAGTGGCTAATCTGAGCCTCACTCCAATGGTCAGCGATAAGTAGATGGATGTTTATGAGCTGGTCAAGGAGACTGCATACGATATCAAACGGCGAGCTGGACAACTTAATCTAAGATATCTCAGTAGCACAGGAAATTTGTTACGTAGAGCAAAGTGGACGGACGAGAGGCTGGTTCCGCAGAAAGCACCGTGTGAAACCTCAGTCCACCGGCTTAAGGCCAGCCGAGAAGAATGTTGCTTGGAAGCATAGTTCCGTTCCCAGATCAAAGTGTCTGTTGAAACACAGTCAAGCCGTCGTTTGCCCGGGCATGAAGGGCTGCAGCCATTCACTCTGTCTCTTTGCGTGCGATGCACGAATCTGCCCCGAAACGAGCTGTGTTCAGTAAAGTCATCCCGTGATTGGGCTTCGTCGGATGAAATAAATCATACTTGATTTCCCTAAGGCGACTACTATAGCTCCTTCAATTATCCATGCATTATTCTCGGTTGCTGCCGAGCTTAAACGCCCCGGAGATATCGCTCTGGCAGTTGTAGGTGTGAGGTTTGCCACAAGAGCGTTTCCTTTTTCTCTTTTTCTTTTTGTCTGATCAGCATCCAAGCTAACTGCGTAGGATTTTGAGATGTAAACTCTGACCGTAGTTAGCCAGCGTTTCAGCTGATTCCAACCTTGTTCGCATTTGTGACCGACATGATTCTTGAAGGATTCCGCCGCGAGCCTCAGTTTAATTCGTGTATCTTTGTCATTTCAACGTTCGACGTGAGCAGTTATATGCTACTCGGCCCTCTTGAATGTCTACTCAATGCCTGTTCTATCTTTTGGAATCTTCGGTTATATCCTTTCCATCCTGCCACAGATTTCGGCGTGCTTTACATTGAGAGTTCAATGATGGTGGAGTCTTGAGTAATTGGAATGAATCAACCGACATCTTGTTTCTTCCCACCAACAGCTAATTTTCGCTTGGTCTGAACTGATTCTTGAGCTGAACAGTGATGATGTTCGTCTTCTTGATCTTACCGCGCCTCTCATCATCAAAGACGTCATTTTACAACGCGCTAACTATCCGCGCCAACTTACAACTGTACCAGTGCGTGTCAAGACAGAAGGTCGAAGGCATCAACGTACAAATCCGCAATGACGGCCTGAACTATGGCACTCTGTACGAGCTGTAAACCGCGCATCACGATCCTGATGGACTCGCTACTTTCAAGCCTTGCGACTGCAATTCCTTCTAGGATGTTGCGACGGCTCGTTGGAGCCTGGAATGACTGGTCTAGTCTTCGCAGTGCAAGTGCGCAGCCTGGAAGTATTGTCCCTTCTCACAGGCCAAATGATAGACGGACTGAACTATGTTGGACATCACTTCGCTGCCAGGTGAGCATTTTGGCGAGTATATTTCCGTTCGGCCAGATTAAGAACAGCGTCTCCTGGGCGCGGATGAGTGTCGCGGTTTCAAATACATCTTTCACGTCTTTGCGAGCTAAAAGTTCCATTTCCTTCAAAATATCGTTGAGCTTGGCGTGCGGCTGATTGCAATATTGCGAAGGACGGCGCCATGGTCTCATCGATGCCAAATTTCCCGTATTTTAAGTGTCGTATGAAATGAGCATTGTCGCCTGGTCTGTAGCTGTTTGAAAAGGGTGTCGGTTTATTGCTTTCTGTCCTCAGTTCGGATCGATTATGGAAGCGTGTCATGTCTGGCCGATATCGCCTCACGAGAATGACGGAAGCACCATACCAGCAACCATTCAGACTTGAGTAACGATGCCTCATCTAATGTGTACTAAGCCTGGCAAAATTGAAACATCTCAACTTCAAATGCTGCAGTTTTTGCATCCTGTCTTTGCATATGTGATATTGGCAGAGCTCTGCCATATTCTCTTTCCATTCTTCTGTTTCTAGACCCAAGCTGAAGGACCTAATGGCTAGGATGATTTCTGGTGCATCAAGATCTGGCGAGAAAGGGTCTCAACGCCAATCTTACCCTCCCAGCGTCTCATCTTCTGATTGTTGTCTTCGTGTTTCAGAAGTCATCTGTGAACATTTTCAATATCCAAACACAGCAGATAGTCAACAGTCCATACGTTTGATCGATTGGGTACCAAGTATTCCAAGGTTTCGCCGTTGGTAAAATACGGCGTGCAATCAAGTGTTGATGTCCTTCGCGCAATAAAAGGGGTGGCGCATATTATCTGAAGGTTTGATACAGTCCGGTACCTCTTTAAAGAAGGCAAGCGTTTTAGAATAGTGAGGGGGGCTGTGAAGCTCATGCCAGCTGTGATTTTGCATAGCTATACCTCGGAATGAAGATAAACATGGCCGACTCGGACTGTGATTGAAGCAGAGATGAGCCCAACGCTCTCTATCATCACTACGGACCCGTTAGGACGATATATTTTCTAGTATATTATCGATTGCGCAAGACCCACAGCCTTGCGCGCCATAATACCCATCTCAGCGGCTGCAGGAGGCGGAAGACGGGTAACACAGCCACAACGGGTATGACTGGAAAGACCTGTTTTTACTAATACGGGTCGCAAGAATTCAAATTGGCTGAGTTTCCCTGATGGCCGCCTTTTTCTACTCATCCCTTTGATCTAAACTGTCCTCACACCATTCATAGTGGGGAAGCATTCATCTTGCTTCAGCACCGCAGCTTGCAAGATACTCACGCAGAGAGATCCCTAGATTAAGCCCGAAAGCACAGAAATTCATTTCGGGAAAATAGTAATAAAAGAAGCTCACAGCGGTTTCGAGTCCCAGCTACCTACTATAGCTGAAGATCGCCAGATACGAACGAGAATCCTGCGTTGTTCGCCTTCAGCAGCGAGCGTGACGTGTCAAAAAATTGATTTGCCTTCTCATTTGATCATCACGACCGCGTTCAACTAGACATATTCTCTCCTCTTCTAGAGACTGATGGGAACCGAGTAGCCTCCAACGTCTCAGTAAGTGCTAGACGCGGTGGCTCCAACAATGAATTTCGCTCCGTTCCGAGTAACACTTCAATGATCTTTCAAGGAACGAACGCAAGTGAAACTGAGGTGTGTACTGGTTTAAAAGAAGAATACATATATCAGACTCTTAATGGTTGCGATCTGGCTCTCTCCTAGTAACCTTAGAAGACAACCATATCACAGATTCATATCATATGCTGTCAAATACATAAGTGTCAAATGGCGACGTATCACCGAAGGGCTCTAGCCACCGCCGTCCAAACTGGGCATAATAATAACTGTTCCCATAGGAGTGACCCAAAACAAGATGGAATTAGATTACATAAAGATGTGGGATAAATATACGGTATAAATATATGATATAAATATATGATATAAATATATGATATAAATATATGGTATAAATATATGGTACAAATAAAATACAAGCCACTTAGGATTAAGAAGACGACTGACGGCTGATAGTTGCGACTTTACTGGCGAGAACGCGGCGGCAACGCGATGTAGAAACACTTGGAGTTTAAGCAACTTTGAGCCTCAACGACTGCGTCGCTGTGACAAACAGAAAATGTCATATTGGTGCAGGTTGGGAACAACGGATGGCTTTTCGAATTTTATAGATGCAGAATTGGAGGTGTAGCAGACGCTTCCCATGCTGCAGAGCAATACTGGCCGAGCTGGTATGACATCACACGAGGCCAACAGTTATGGATGTCCCCTGCCAGACTTGGGGACTGCCAACGTTTCCGGCCTTCAATCCAAGGCTTTTCCTGATATCTCATAATTTCTCTAATAGAATACAACAAGTTTAATTCATTTCAGTTGCGTTTTAGCGCATCGTCTCCTCTAGGCTTGATGTCCTTTCAACATGATAGTAGCCTTGTCTTGTTCAGTCTCTGGGTAGACTGGAGCTTTCTCAGCCATTCTGCTAAGTGGTGCTTCAGCCGATGGTTGCTCTGTAGAATGCAAGAATCAGCGCTAGCTTATGAATTACCTGGTGGTGGCGATGAATCTGCCAGGACCCTTTGCGCAACTCATCAGCCGACCAAGGCTTGCAGAAACGGTCTATCCACGCTCGGGGCAAAATTAATCTCTCCCTGGCAATAATAATTGCCAAGCGGTTGCAGTCGATTCACTTTCCGGTGTGGCGGGGCTGAGCTTGGTGCCGTTGTGTAGCAGCATCGTCTCGCGCGGGAGATCTTGTCCGTTTTCTGGGCTTGTCGACGTTGTCAACCATGGAATCTGCGCTGGACTACTCCGGACCGTCGTCGCCTTACCCGGGCACCACACAGCGGATTGTCCTCACATAAGGGCGGCATCGGGAGAGGGCAATAGGGGCAGCTGCGCCATTAATGCCTCTGACATGTTGTGGTGGAACAGCGTCGGCACATTGGAGATAAGGTGAGCTAATTCAAACCCATCGCACTGACGACTTGGTCATGCATCAGGTGCTCAGGAACGCTGCAAGTATCGTCATGATCATGGCGGCAGCCACGAGAACACTGGATCACTGTTTAAGGTGCTTTGTAGAGTGCGTGGGTGAGACGTGTTGGTTTCTTCTTACGCCAGATCCCGAGCTTCTCGGAGATTGCTAACGCCACCGCCAGTCCAGGTCGGGGTCCTTCCTTTGATGCACAGTGGTGCTGTTACATCCTTGGAGCTCCTTCCCATCAGCAGTAGGAGCTACGCGCCCTCAGGGGTCACCTGCCGGTTTTATCTGAGACTGGCAGCAGGACATGCAGGTACACTAGTACCCATACCTTCCTCTACTACCTTCCTCAGGCGTAGAGATAGGTAGGTAGGTAGGTACCTAGGTAGGTAGGTACCTACCCTTCCCCTCGGGTTTCTGGCCTCAAGGGGTTTCCGTTGGTGAGTCAGGTACCTTAGGTACCCGACTGCCCCAGCGCAGAGGGCAACTTTGCTACGGGGCCTTCCAGGTGGTGCCCACTGAAAGGATTGGTACCTACTGATTTCGCACCGGGAAATCGGGAGGTACCTACCTATGGAACTATCTTGGGGGCACCCCTCCAATTAAGTGCCGAAACTATCAGCAATTTGCATCGTCCTGTCCACATTCCCCGACGCTGTCTTCCCGGCGACATCCGCAGCGTCTTGTGCAGTGTCTTGGCGACCTTACGACGCTTCTGCTCGCCGTCGGTCTCAAGCTGATCCTACTCCGTCTGTCAAGGGTGTAATCCGCCGCCAAGGGTTCGTTACAAGCGAGGACCCCGGATCCACTCCCAAACCGCTCGAGCCGCTGCCTATGACTTCAAATCGGAATAGAACCGCGACTTTGACCATCACAATGACTCCGACTATCGCAGCGAGTTTGAGGATTATAAGGAGCCCACGAGCAAAGCCGGTAGTGACTTGCGGGAGGCATTTGCCTGGCTACCGTTACCCCAGCGACAACGTCGTGTGCCTAGGCGCCTGCCTGCGAAGCGGATGGATTAGAAGGCCCTGTCAAGCAGTCTGTCCGGGCCGAACTTATCGCCAAACAATGGGTAATATTGTCGATTCATATGGAGCATGACCTTTATTGGGCGGTTGCTGCTTTCGAATTTTGCGCCACTCGACGCGACTTGAACATCTTACACATCTCTGCGTTGAGAACTGCTGGGTTTGCCCGCGCAGAACAAGTTGCTACCAATTTCATCACTCTGGACCTGCCGCATTTGACGCCTTCGGTCCAAAGGTGCATGACGCACGTCGCGTCAACCCAGCCGGAGGGCGCCCGCGCTCACTCGTCCAAGTGACTGCCTTTTTTCACGACCTCTTCATCCTGGCTGGACAGCCCACGTAAAAACTACCTTGCTGCGCATAAAGACGCGAAAACTCCCTGCTGGGTAGTATCTACTGAGTCTGTGCGGCTTCAGGCAGTCTGCATTTGACAACACGGTAGGTAATGCGCTGTGTACCTTGGTTGTCTGGCGGAAAGACGCCAGAGAAAAAGCCCTGCACATTTATGCATGGTATCGGCCATGGTATCGGCGGGCCACGACAAACATGCAGCTAGCCATTGCGACTGATATCACAGCTTCGCGCGGCGGGTTCTCAAGGTTCTGCAGTTTCCTTGGCCGATGCCGAAGGTTTTGTTGCCAAGATACGGCGCTGGCTCAGCCTGACGCGGCACCCGGTTGGCCTTGGGCACAACCGGGTGTCAGATCTGACATTGTCGCCTCCTAAGAAAGACTACCTTCCTCCTGCCTATCTGTAGAAACTGCTGAATTTTGGCTCCATGCCGATTTTTTTCGGCAACTGCTGATTCCATTTGAGCAGTTGCTGGTCACTTCCCGCCAATCTGCACTTCGGGCTGATTTTATGGTGACTACCAGCTTCCAGCAACTGCTATCTACCTCCTGCCACCTAAATAGTTGCACCTGCCGACCTCCAGCATGCAAATCGTCCGTTGATACCTAGGTACCACCTGCCGTGGCCATAGGGCCCGCCCGCCCTGCTGTCGCTCAGGTACGTACCTAATATTCCATGCCCTGGGTGCCTGGCTCAGACTTGGGATTTCTTTTGGCGAAAAAGGCGGAATGTGATATCCAGTGTCCACCATCCCGCCCTCCTAATCCTGTTACCACACAGTGTGCCCCGTTCCCATCAGCCTGAGCGTATGTTGCTGGGATGTTACCCAGCAATTGAAGGAGATGCTTAAGGTGCCAGGGGGAGGGGGGGATGGTGTGCCATGAGAAATCAAATGTGACGAAAAACCGTCACATTCGTTTTCAGGTGCACAAACGCTCATCCCACATCAGCGGGGGCCCTGCACCTGCCAAGCTCTGTTAGCGGCTGCTGTGGTGGGTGGTCGTCCCCTGAACGTGCTGCCCCTGGACAACCTCACCACCTACGTCTCGCTTCTTTTCCATGAGGTGCCTAACTATTGCCGACACAGTCAGAGAACATTACCAAACGAGCACCGCACAGCCGCATCGAGTATCAAATCCCCGGTGAGAGTGTATTCCATGTCCTCATCTTCGATCAAAGTCCCGCGAAGCTGACCAGTTGATTCCCTAGCTTGCCTGCATCGTTGCCTCCTCCCCATCCGCCGTTCGTCGAACCATTTGCTGATCCGACTGCCGTTGCTTTGGTTGCCGATTCCCTCGACATTTCCAACGAGCAAGATAACACGAAAGGCATCCTTGGCGTTGAACGGATAACTGGGCACCACCTTGTGGACCACTTGCGCCGCTGGGGTCATTGCGGTCCATTGCCCGTTGCTCGTCAACGTCGACACCAGTACTACACGAGAATATTACGCGCCCATCTCGCGTTCGCCCCTCCCGCACTCCATGTGCAATTTGAGTCTGGCACAAAACGCCGAGTACTTGCTGAACTGCATCGGCAGCTCTGTCTGAACCGGCCGATTGCCCATGGACATGGATGGTCCCACACACCGACAATCTTCGTGTTCCCCATTATCTTGATCAACTGCGTTGGGACCTGCCGCAGGGCTGCAATCAACATAACGAGGCTTCTCACGTCATCCGCAAGAATGTCATCCACGGATTTGTGAGCTCCCCAAAGCGGATAAATGCTGCCGTCTATGACATGTACTGTTCGTCCCCCTTGCTAAACCCATGCTGGCCCATTTCCGAATGGGTTCGGTCTTGAGAACAGCCAAAATCAGCATGGTTCTTCACTACGCCCGAGACTTGCTCTCCTTTCCTGCTGCCGGTGTCGTGATTCCATCCCAGCATATCTTATTATCCCAGTCACCTAGGATTTGTTCTCCCTTGCAAAAGCTCTTCGATCACCCTGTCCTTCCGGGTCCACTGCTTTCTTGCGAAAAGAGTTAACATATGTGCCATGCTTGTACTCGTAACCAACACTGGGCCACGAAGCTTGCGCTGGCGTCTAGGTGGAGGGCTCGGGGCAAGCTGAGGTGAAGACCGCCACATGGGATCAGTCGAGGCTCAACTCATCCGCATGCATCTGCCTGCACCTAATGTGCGCTAGGTGGACTTGGTGCGACACCTTGCTCACCTTACCCAGAGTGCCCCCCCCTGCCAAAAACAAGGAGGGCAGAATTCCTGCCCAGGGACCTGCAAGACACGTGGGACGGCGCAACGGCGAAGTCAATCTCAACGTCAACGCTCGACCGCCAGTCGTCCGCGACATGCATGGAGTCGCTGCCATCAGGGGACGGGTGTCACTGCCAGAAGTGGAGTCGCTGCCAGAAGTGGAGTCGCTGCCAGAAGTGGAGTCGCTGCCAGATGTGGCTAGAAGTGGAGTCGCTGCCAGCGGCACTCATACACCTGTACCACACAGTTACCTCCTCTGGGAGGTACCAATGCAGGCACCTAGAACCCAGAGCTGCATTTTGCAGAATTGAATGTGACGGGTTTTCATATATGGACACCAGACCGCCTGCACCTGACAGTTCCCACTCTACTTCGGTCCTTTGGAAGTCGTGCCACCGTCCGCAAGCAGGATACTTGTTGAAATCGCCGCCGTGGAGCCCAGACATGTCATAGATAGGCCTTGTCAGCTTGCGATCATTCAGTGACAGTGCCTTGAGTGAAAGATGTATGTGGCATCGGCTTACTGAGAAGGATGTTTGAAGTTTGAGTAAAGGTCTCTCATGAACAGGTAGGCACAGAGCTTCAAAGCCGCGACAAGGATGCTTGGTGCGTCGCTGGAGTCAGAAATCACCCTTCGCCATCTGACGGCGATGAGACCTGTTCTGATGCCGGCGACGCGTCTGGTGCGGATCCCAATGTCGCCGGTGCAGGCTTTAACGAAGTACACTATAAACCTTGGAGATAAGATGCAGCACAGATTTGAAAGGGAAACAGCAGAGAGCAGCGCGTATCCCGGATAAGTGTGCATAATCTTTTGGGTTTATCACTCTTGATCTTGGGTCAGCCTGTCATCATCGAAGTGAGTGAACGTAGGATGACTCAATGGCAGAAGATGGACAACTGGCCGACCCCTCACGAGCGAGAAACCTGATGCCCAGATAAGGACGAAGAAATGGCTTGGTGTTGAGCTTGACGGTGCTTAAAAATTGATTAGGCCGACCAGTTTGGGAGTTGCAGCTCGGGGGCCCAGGTGCTTGTCTCGGAATAGTCTTGCTATCTGGGTGGATACCTCCAGCTGACCGGGCGGATAAGTATCATATCAGCTCTGATAGTTCTTTTGTATTAATTTCATTTTCCTCATTATCCCTTTCCTTTTTGTCCCTAATGTCCTTATTATTCTTGTAGTTCATGTTTCTTATCGTCCCTGTCGTCCCTCTCGTCCTTGTCGTTCCTGTCGCCTATCGTCCCTCTCGTGACTCTCGTCCCCCTCGTCCCTTTCGTCACTACTATTGATCGTTCCTATTATCGCTCATGCATACTACCCGCCCGGATAGCAAAACTCGTTCCGGAAATCTGGAGATTGTTTTTGTTCTCAGCGGGTCCGTCCTCTTCGTTGTACTCTTAGGCCTTGTCGTCGTTGATCCCGATGGTGACCCTGATGCCGGGGAGCTCGTTGAGGACCGTTATTGTTGCGGATAGAAGAATAGAAAAGGCTCCAAAACTTTTTGATGTGTGAGGCTGAGAGAGTCGATGGCACAAACACGTGTGGAAAGGAAGTGAATTCGTTCTTCAGTAATGGGCGATGGACGCCATTCTTATGATCTTTTGGGGCATGTGAATGCCGATGGAAGGAGTCTTCGCCGATGTCCTGGCCACAGTCTATGTCTTGGTCGCCGATGATCTCATTGGAAGTGCTCTCTATCTACATCTGACCGGCTTTCCGAGGAAGGCGAGCGACATCTCAAACATACTCTTTTCGAACATCATGTAGCCTTGATACTTGGCCGTTCTTATGGCTCTTCTGATCTTGTGTTCCCTCCAAAATAGCAGGATCTCACGGCCGTGTGTGACGCCAGGGTGCTTCTTCCTTTTCTCTAATGCTCCCAAGGTATGAACAGCCACAACGGTTACCGTAGCGTCTCTGCCTCTACGGGAAATTGCATTCTTCAGTAACGAGGGCCCCTTTGTCGTCCTCTTGGTGTTCATGTTGATGGTGAAGAATCCCCTCCCGGGACTGCAGCAGCTTTTCGGTGGCGAAGTGACCGGGCAGTCCACGAGTTGAAAGCCACCAGCCGGCATTGAGACTTGGTCAGACATTGCGGCCCGCTGCTAACAGCGTCTTGAGGGCTGCAACTGGTGCACTGACCGGCTTGGTGCCACTGAGGAGCGTCTCGGTGGCCGGAGCGGTGTGTCGGATCCTAAAGTCCAGGCAAGGGAGCTGAGTGGGAGCAGAGTGGAAGCTTTCATAAGTTGTCACAGCCATGTCTCCATGCAGTCTAGAATGTGGTGTTTGGCGTCAAGGCATGGGATTGGGTCATTGCGGAAGAGAAAGACTCTCGGTCCAGGTCCGACGAAAGTGGAGGATACAGCAGCGGGAGATGCGATGGTGAGTCGTGTTGCCTTGTGGAAAGTGCTCTCACTGGGGACGAGGGACAAAATCCGTTCCTTGGACAAGAGCGCTTCCATTAGCGTCTACGGCGCAGTGTGGTTTTTGTGGCGCGGCTGACCTCTGGGCATCCTCGCGACACATACCTTGCTTGACCTCTTATTGACACCACTTGACATGCGCCGAGGTGCGCAGAGGCTTACATAACGGTACACGAGATGGTATTTTCTGACACTCCCAACTATTTGATCGGTTTGCCTGTCCCCACACCCCAACCTTGACATGGGGCCTAGTATTGGTGATAATCTGGACGGCAAGAGTTGGGGCTGATGGACAGTCTTTGGTCGCTGGCCAGCGCGGTTGTGGTTGTGATCTGGCTATCTGCCGTGACAGTCATACGTAGGAGCGTCCGTATTACCACCGACGGCCTTGACCTAACTGTGAAGGGAGAAGCTTCGATTGATCTCAGGGTCTTGAGGGTCTCAGACGAATCCTGCCCCGGCTGCTTAGGCACACCCAAGTTCAATTCATAAAGATTATACTTACCTCTGCAGAAGGGGTTGTTGTAGATAAAAAGAAACTCTGGATGAGTACTGGGATGGCAGGACCTTGCTGCTGCCTCTATGTTCAAGTCGCCACCAATGCCGTGGAAGCGTTCCGATTCAAGTCCCTAGGTAATCATTGCAGACGCCGTCATTGCTGGACAAGTGAAGTCGTCACATTCATTTATTTAGGGAAACGCCCTATTTAACTGCGAACGCTCCATCCTAGTAACAACCTCCGACTGATTAAAAGAACTCTGACTCGTTGAGACGCGAGGGGTATTGATCTGATGGCCACGGTTCTTTAAGTCAGGTTGATGAAAGATCCCGCTGGGAGTCTTGCGTAACGCGCGTGCTCAAACTAGTTGAACAGCGAAGCCTATTCCGTCAGGGAATAAAGAGTAAATGTCCCGAGAAGACAGTATGAAAAATCAACATACGAAGGAGCTGGCAGGTGGCGATGTCGACGCATTTGAACAGTTGCTAGTAAGGCGGCTCGTGAACGCTTTGCCATTCCAATTGTCGGTGGTGGTGGCAGCGCAGCAGTCAATCTGTGAGAGATCACGACCCCACATGACGCCAATGGAACTCAATTTGCAAGAGGAATCAGAGCCCCCGTGTCAGTTTTTAGCAAGGGACGCTAGGCTTTCGAACAGCGCCAACTTTCGGGAACTAGACGGTTGAAATGAGCTCCGTGGATGTCCGGACTTTTGGGCCAAGAAAAACTTGTTACTTGATTTTAGAAAAATCATCAATAACTCAATAACGAGCAACGTAAAATAATGCATATTCTGCTTCAAACCCTCTTTTTCTTTTGCCTTGCAGACGTGATCAGACCAAACTTTTCTGGACCGTTCATTTGTGTCTAGCCCTGAACAACACATCCGGCATCTACATCAATGTGTTTCCGTTTAGAATTCGTATTTTAGGGTCGTAAAGAAGGCTGATCTCATTTCCCTTGTGATCGGCCTGAATGTTGAGTACAAAAGAGGAGCGGAATGACCGTTATTTGATGCCCCCTCCGTCGGGCACCGATCATGCTACTCACCCAACCGCATCATGGTTCTCCGACATTTAGTCATTATCGAATTCGCACGCCCTATGACTATGTATTGGGATATTGACGGCCGCGGTATTACCTAAGCCTGGTATTAAGGCCTGGAGAATGGAAATGCACTTGCTGATGTTCTCTTTGGGACGCAGGAGGCATGACTTCTCCAGCAAGCTCCCTATGACCTTCCCAGATGCTTCGAGGACCACGGCTTTCATCCAGATTTCTCAGCTAATGTTGAGCGCGATCGCCCTGATTATAGTAAGACCGTGCCAGAAGGCTACTGTCTTTTTAATAAGAATTGTTTCAAGCCCCTCTCGCCGTTCGGCTTCGATCTATCATACAAATAATTGCGATAGTCTAATGTGAAGGCCGCCGATATTAAATCTCGGTTTTAATGTTCTGCTGCCACCGTGCTAGCCATGGTCGTCACTGCTGGACAGTGAGATGAACAAGAGGTTGATGAAGTGTATGTGGCGGCATCCCCAAGTCAGGGTGCTTGCGGGTCAAAGTCATACATGAAGGCACTTGCAGGGCTTTGTAATACAGCTGAATCCGTTGGAGGGACGGCCCAAAACAGTGCCAATCTCATCGTAAGTTTTACCATGGTATAAGCTGAATCTGCAGCTTCAGCAGATAAGAGTCCTTCTGACTTGGCACCGATTCTTCGTAACATCAAGAAAATCGAAGCCCTTCGGGACCCTTGGCGGGTGACTGACTTTCAATTCGAGAGAGCTGACGCCCAAGCTTATGCAACCTAATCGCAGAGTTCCTCCTCATATCAAGAAAGAAAAGTCATAGGAATAATTCTTCAAGCAGAAAGGGGCAATTTGGGCAATCTTCAGTGAATGCACGATTCTGACTGAACAACTTGGTATTGTCCGTCCAGTTTTCTTCTACAGGGCTCGGGTCATACCCTCCTCGATGCTCAGCATGAAGCTTCCGGCCAGAGCCCTGGACAAAAGGGCAGGTATAACCCAAAGCCAGTGGGTTTCAGAACGTATTTTCACAATCCTTCTCTTAAATTGACATGTACTCTGTCGAAATCCATCTGCCGATGGTCCAAAAAGTCGTCAGTGACCGTTCACAGGAGCTGATGAATTAAATAATCGGACATGTCCTTGGACCTTTTGCCTACTCAATGAGCAAAAGCTATGCTGCAAACGTCGGGCATGCCACTTCATCGAGATTCACGACGATATCCCCATGGAACAAATAGACTCGGGCGCGCAATTATGACGTGTTGAATTTTGTTTCGAGAGGTTTATATTGACCCACCATGGACTGCAACATGTCGTCGGTCAAGCGTGCAGCTCATCGTGCGCATGGCTCTTAAAATGCTACCATCGAGCTACGGGTCTGTGTGGTTCTCAAGTGGCGATCATATATTCACTCCCAGAAAGTCATTTCAATATCGCGAACACTGCTTGATTACATGATCTAAGCTGCGGAAACATTTGAAAACCACATGACATGAGACGTTCTTGACACCCCACACGACCAAGACTGCAGCATCGTCCAGCAAGCATTACCAATCCACAATAACATGATCCAACTCGGGCTAGTTCCTCTGCTGCGATGATGGCGAGATAAGCTGAGGATGCCAAATCCTTCACGGTCTCATGTCAATGATTCCTTCATCTGTTCTCTTGACTGCGGCCATGGCCTTGATGGTGGCCTCAGCCCGCGGCTTGATGTTGGAAAGGAAGAGCTGAATAAAATCGTTCTTCGTCTGCGCCTTGGCGTATGAAACCTCGTGAGCTGCTAAGATATTACGCAGCCTGGCGATAGTGAGGGAGGCCGGATTGAAGTTTGCTTGCAGGTACGAGACGTCGTCGCTCTTGGTGGGAATGTTTCGGAGCGGGTCATAGACCGTCATCATGCCCGAGTTGCTTGCCGGTTTCGTGTCGCCTTTTTCAGTCGATGTTTTTGGCTGTCCTGAAGAGGTCGCGGCCCGTCGAACGCCTTCGTCTTTGGGCGCGCTCATGAAGCCATGAGATGTCGCTATCTGCAGGAGCTCTGCTCTGCGTGCGCGGGCTGGTATGCGAATGGAGGAATCTCGCAAGAACTGACGGATCTGGACAAGGGTCATTGCGTCAAAGTTTGGAGCCATGATGATTGTTGCCTCTGAAACGATTCGTTCTGATGGCCTGTATGCGTGAGATGATTGCGGGAGCAAGGAGTTTGACGACGTGGTGTATGCAGTGGGGATAGATGTTGAAGGGCTCCTTCACGACTGCATGAAGGCGGCGCTTCTTGTCATGGGCGCTGGCTGATTTTAAGTCCCGCAGTATGGTCGTCTTCCTCATTCGCAGCGAGGTCTACGCCTTTGCAAGCACATTCGATTGCAGGCCCTTCCGTCTATCATGTCTCAGTGCTCGGACCTCTCTTGCTCTCTGATTACGCACTTGCCCGGCGTTGAGCACATCAGTCAACTTGGTGACAAAGATCGGGGCCGATGACATTGACTGGTCACATCCATAATCAAACTTCCCACACCTTCAAGGAGAAGACCAAAGATGGCGCCGCGTAGGTGGCCCACAGAACACGTTACTTCTCACAACAAGAGCACGGTCATTGGTCGGCTTATCTCCGCTTTAGACTTCTAATAGCAGCGCCGTTTGCCAGTCGCCGAGGCTCCATGTTACTACGACGTGGGAAACCTCTGAAACCAACCCAGAAGAGCATTTGAGAGGGCAAAATTCCAGTAACTGTCAAGACCTTTCTAAGTCGTCTTCACGATATATCAAACGGAGACAGTAGACCCAATCTATCGAGATCCGTTGCGTAGTGACCCGGAGTAAATGGGGAACGTCGATGCCAATCTGAGTCTGATTGCTTCACAGACAAAACGTAAACCCTTTCATTCGGCCACGTGTGCTTGACATTTATTTACCGGGACCTAGGAAAATTTATATCGCGTTGGTCTTCTGAACATGCGCCCTACAAAACAGATGGTCTGGGCCATTTCCAAGGCAGTAAACCCTTCGGCAAGGGCTGATCATGTCCAGTAGCGAGTTCCACAGCGCACCAAACAGAAACAAGGACGGCTGCCCCCTTGTGCACTCGCCTGTGCGGTTCGGCTTGCTCAATTATAGGTACGCATTGCGCAATGGTACATTTCGCACAACATCTAGACCAAAGATGTGTGTACTCTTACTCACAGCTACGTCAACAGCTTTGAACCAGCTCGAGCCGCTGGCATGGATAGGGGATGTGGAACTTCCAGCAAAGCCACCTTAATTAAAACAGCCACTCTACACCAAATTCCTCACCGATGATATAAATGCGCGGTCTGTCTGCAGCTACTCAACCGCCATTGTATTACCTGCTGGAAACGACGATTTCGATTGTTTCATCTCTCGAAGATGGGCTACCAAGCATACTGAGATTTCAGCCAACGAAGGCCTACTCGTAGACCCGAATCTCAGCTAAGCAGCGCTACAAAGCAGCGCACCTCTGCCATCTTCCGGCCGTTGCCAGCGGCCTCACGAAAGTCGAGACCGTCACCAACCTATACGTCAGGTTTGTGGTGTCTACAAAATATCCCAAGACACCTGAACTCGTTCGGAGAGCGAGAAGTTGGCCATTTAGGAGGGCGTCGCCGATCTTCTCAAGTCCGCCAAGGACTCAGCCGTGGGTGCTGCGATGACAAGGTACAAGCAGCTTATGCGGATTCAGACGCTGTCGAAGCCCATAATTATTTGCTGTGTCGACGGTGATGTGACGATCTGTTACCTCTGGCTTTGAAACAGAATCAGGGACACCGGTTTGGTCTTGCTTCCGAGAACGGGAGCAAGTGCGCCAGCGCAGAGCATCTGAGTCAATGAGACTGGTGGATAAGAGTAGACTCAAATCTTGACGGCCGCCCGTCATTCAAACTCCTAACGCACAGCTTTCTGCCTTCGTACTCGGCCCCAATAGCCTGTTTGGCGTCATGTGGCGCACAGTGGGACGCTGGCTGTCGTGATATGAAGCTCTCCATCGCGTTCGAGAGTTCATCAACAGAAGTCCGTGAGATTGACGTATTTCTGCTAAATTTTAGCAGCAATTAGTCGTATCCGACACTCGTAAAGGGGCAGTAAAATCCTCAGAGCTTCTTTTCCGTACAAACTGGGAGTGACCTTACTGTGAAATTGCTCGACCTGTTGGCAAAGTTCACATCGAATGTTAACTGCGGACCAATGGCTACATGGGCCTGATCGAGAGCCAAAATGCAAGGCTGTCGTTGGTGGCTTGTCTCACGTTCTTTTTCGGCTAGGACTACAGCGCGAAGACAGACAGAAGAGTTAGTAAGCTGAACGCTTCAGATCGAAAGAGATTGTTATCACCATAGGGCTGGAGCCGAGTGAACACTCATTGTGGTCAAACACAAACCATTAGACTACAATTTCAGCATGTATGATCAACTTCAACAAAGGTCTAGACTTTTTACAACAGCAGAGTCACTCTGCAGACGCTTTCTGCTTGTTTCGTTCAGAGGCTCCACACGTTTCCGGCTTTTCTACTGCATCAAAACGTTGTACATTGTGCTAGACGATGGATTCGCGTTGTAGAAAGTAACAGGCGCAATCTACCGATGACTATGCCTGACGACAACTCAACGTTCCATGCTTCTGTGCGAGAGGGTTGGAGGTCCCTTACGAAACGAGGAAACACGACGGTGAGATGGGGCCGTTTCAACTCCATACGGCCAACCCGCTCCGTTCGCCGACTCAGAGTGAGGAGTCGGTAGATGGGGGCTCAGCCATTGGAAAGCTACCCCCCGAGGCCCGAACTCGCATGAAGCCTAGACCGCGCTCAAGCTGGGATAAGTGTGCAGGCTATATCCAACGGGGCGCCGCGCAAATGACGAGGCTCACTCTGGTGTGTACGGCTGGTGGCCATGGTTACCTACCTAGGCTTGATGCAGGCTAGAAAGTTAGATCCAAACATCGGACCAAGTTCGGGGTGCAGTCTTACATGGAGGTATGAATACCACTCCATTGGTGTTGAGGATGTGGCAAGCTCGTTACCTAGGAGGCGCGCTAGAAGGGCGGACGGAGCTACGGGTGTTGCAGGAGGACGTAGTCCGTCGAGGTAGGAAGCGGATGCGGATGCGAATTTCGATACCGATGTCGATGCATAGCGATGCCGACGTGTGTGCATCAACACACGTATGATTTGTGATTATTACCCGTCTTTATAGTCCATCAAAGCAGAGAAGGAACGAGAATTAGGGTCGCATAACCAATGTTGTCGGGCTGTCGGGATTCAAGAGTGTGGCAATGCGCGAAGCAAACGACCCAGAACGGCGACTTCGGAGATGAAGGGTGCGGGCAATTGCATGGTGGACGTTCGTCGTGCAAGTAGGGAAACTCGTGTCTTGCTTGAGGACGTCATTGTTGTTCGTCCAGGAGGGTATGCACGAGATTTCGCGTCTCGTCCATGTTACGCCCTCTACCTGAATATCATGTGGCTGCAGTGACGAGACGTGAGGCCTCGTCCCCTCCGCCCACCGAACAAGACACCACGTGACGGAATGTCGTTAGTTCGGCGATAGCCCCCAACCGAACGAGACTCGAAATCTCTTCGGTAGCCCCCGGCTCATGAATCTAGCAGGACCAGGAGTGTGCCTCTTGTCTCATGCCTCTTTCATGTCTCGCCCTCCTCACGAGCCGTGAGACCTTTTCAGGCGGACCTAAGCATCTTGTTGCTTCCCGGTTCCTTCTCTTGGCCCTGCGCTGGATTTTATCCTCCTCCTCCGCCCATATCTCCATGGTTCAGTTCAGACCCAACAACAATCCGCCAACAAACAACAAGCAAAGTAAACCCCTGCTGGCCCTCCACCACCGTGGCCAAGCCTCGCGATATCCCCGACCTTGGCGCCCATCGTCTAAGCTGCTCGCCGGAAACAAACGATCGCTCTTCTGCCCAGACACATGGCACCGGTATTGTGTCTTTGATCCATTTGTTCCATCGAACTCCCCACCCGTCTACAACCACCTCACAACTGCGTCGATCGTGTACGCTGGAAACTGGGCATTGGCGCCACGTTGTAAGGTCTCGAATCAAAATGGGACTGCACTCGACCGCTTGTTCCTTGGAACGGTCGCGGCCTTGGCGGTACGCGCGAGGCATGTTTCTTCCTCACCCTTCATCGATAGCCAGCTTTTTCATTCTTCCCGGTGACGGGGCCGCGACGCAGCTCGGGATACCTGAACACCATTCCGTAAAGCACACCGGAATACTTTTCAACGCATGGCATCGAATCGCCAACGTCATCCAGGGACCACGAGCTTGTTTCCGTCCAAGTAAATAGTGTCCTCCTTGCATCTGTATCAACGGTCGGGGCACGTTAATCCGGACTTCCTGTGCTTGCAGACGGCAAATGATGCAAATACTTTCCTGCCATCTGGTCATCCCATGCATCGAGCCTCATCATACCCTCGAAGATCGACCTGTACACTAGCTCTGCCAGCAAGGCCCCTGTGATCGTCGTGTGGCAGCGTGATAATGTGCGCCCAAGCAAGACTGATGAAATCACGAAAACACCCGTGGCCTGCCATTTCGATGCACCAATCCTGCGTGAATTACTACTCGGTGAGTGACCCATGCCTAGATTCGCGGCTCAGCGAACCGTCGTTCGAGTCGCTCGCAGGCTCCTTCGGATCTCTGTGGACTTTGATCGAGGGATGCCGAAGGTGGTTGTTTCGCCTCACAACGCAGACAGTTGAGCCGGCCAACCCTTCTTCCCTTCTAACTTTTATTTTGCAGTTTGCCGCCTGGAGGCGCACCCTTTTGACTACCGTATGACTCCGACGGGGAAATATATGGAGGGAGCGTAACCTCTGTGGCTAGCCCATGGGGTATATGAAGGGGGTTTTGAGCCGTCCTGCCAAGCTGGCGAGCCGGCCAACCCCCGCAAGCCTTGATACGAGACCTTTGCGAAGTGATAAATGGTCACGACAATCTGACGCCTATCTTTTGTTAGTTTGAGGACAACGCCGGCAACGAGACAGACGTGCTGATTCCTCAACTGGTGGGTCGCTACCTCGCCAACAGTAACCCATGTCAAGACCACCAGTACGGGAGGCCATAGTAATCGAGATGGAAATGGCGCACAATTCAACGTGTCGCGAAAGCTCTTTTGGGGCGGGTTCCTATGCGGGGCGTAACATGGTCGAGCTTTCGCACCCGCCCTTGTCCATCCCACAGTGAACAACGACGGCGATCAGGGTTCCGTTCTCCCTCTTCAGCCTGGACTGCGGTAAGCAATCTGTGCTTATCCGCTTAATAGCATCTTATCGAAGCTTTGGATCAGTCTTATGCATCCCCGTCGATGGCCATACACCCGGCATCAGAGAGAGGCCATTGACCAGGCTTTTGCCTGAGTGACTTCTACTCTCCGGGGTTCTGGCCGGCAACTGCCAGCGCCACAGCCAGCGAGGGATTTTGGCGGATATATTGGGAACCAAAGTACGCAAGGCACAGAATGACCGGGAGTCGGTGTTTGTTCCGTGACCATCGTCGCCCCCAAACCAGTTGCGACATTGAGCAGATCTTGACCAATATGGCAGAGGGTCCCGCGATATTCTTATCGGGCGCTATGCTGATTTTAGCATTCGAGACTCTGGGAGCCACCCCTCCGAGCCCGGCTTCAACCAGTGAGTTGTCTTTGAGCGGCTGGACGGAGTTCAAGCTTGGTCCAGACATTACTTCCCATCTTCTACAATGCTTTGGCAAATGGATGTTCTGAAATGTAGCATCACCATAGGAAGCGCCGTTGAGGCGCCATTCATGGATGGACCCAGATTCAGGCTGACTGGTCATCAACGAATCAGATACTTGGTGGCTTGAACTTGGATTAATCAGCTGCTCTTCGCCAGTAGATTACTCTGAGCCCGCAAACCTCTCGCGTTTAGCTTGATAGTAATACCATTGAACCCTATCGTCTGGATGATAGGAATAGGATGTGTTACCGCTGCCCCAAGGAAGATCATTTGCGCAAGAGGGTTTTAAGAAGCTGTCAGCGGCTGTATTGGTGAGGGACTCGCAAGCCTTACCATTCTCTGCCAAGATGTCCACGACCACGGCCGAGAGAAACCGTAGGCACCTCAAGAGTTCTCGTAGGACTTGAATAGAATCTCCAATGCCAATTTGAAATATCATACTCGAATTTCCTGTCATGAATGTGGATTACTGGATTTGTTGGAACGATACGGTGGGTGAACAGCGGATGCTGGAAAAGACATGAGATGTGACACACAGCGACAGCTGTTAGTTGAGGACCATTATTCATAACTCATTTATCGCTTTGCCCAATTTCAGGTTTAACAGTTTCAAAATCTCTCCTCCAACGCCGGAGGAAGTCCTGAACGACGCCTGCAATGATCTACAGAGTCTTGGCTCAGAACGGGGGACAAATATTGACCGAGTAACGAGCTACGCAATGCCTCTCAATATGTTTGGTTCAGATATGGCGCCAAAAAGAAAAGCAGGCTCTCACGCAGTCGTGGTCCCATGCGGTTTCCGCAATTAGGGCCACCATCCGCAACAAGTAAGGGAGAATGAATGCGCGTAGGGGTTGTAGCCTCGACGCAGATTCGAACGTAGGTGATCAAGCAGCCTGACAGTTGCATACGTCATGGCAGAGGACAGAGGGTGTCCGTGAAAGGGGAGATACTCCTACACATCTACTTCTAGCCCACTCTCAAGCTACTCGCGCCAAATCACATGGAGTCTTGCCGACAGGTCGTCATAAAATTGTGCAACGTCTGTTCGATACATGTGCTAACCTAAATGCTTCAGGCTTATTACTTGGAGAACACGCAGTCCTTATCAAAATTCTGTTGGAGGAGGGAACGTGAGATGAAGGGCATTGGAAAGACTGAAGCATGAATGAATTCTCCCCAACCAGACAAAGACGCGCGACAGGAAAGTGACGATAGACTACAAACAGCTCTATACTTGATGGAACGAGATGTCGTTTCCTCTCAATCCGTCGACATCATTTCCCGTAATGTTTCTCGGCGATCGCTCTGAGTTTTCCTGCACCCTTTCGGCAATCTGTAGTACCGGATCAGCCAACTCGACTTAACCATCCCCAAATTCAGCGAATGGAAAAGCCAAACTTAGCGAACCCTTTGATGGGAAGCTAGACTAAGTATGCTCCCTCGCTCGTCATTTATGGGGCTCTGGGCACAACTGAGCCAAGGACACCATTCGAGTCGAGACCGAGGTGTAAGCTCCAAATCCCGAGACCTTAGATGATGCAGACGCTGACAAGGCCATTGTGGCCAATATACTCGATGATGCTTCGCGCTCTTGTCGACCATTTCGTTGCCCGAGGCTCGCGGCTGCTGGCCAACGGGGCCTTCTCAATTAAACCTGTCTATGCATCGGCCGCGACTCGGCGGTCGACATTTCTTCCCACATTTGGCATGAGGACAGGAAAGCAAAGGGGACTTCATCAATGACGATCTTGGACATGGAATCTGGCTCAAGGTCTTTCGCGTCATGGAAATGTGCTTAAATTTTCTGAAAGCTAGTTTACCTAGTGTCGCGCGGCATGCTTTGATACGTCTCACCAATGCCCAACTCAATAATGACGAAAACACCTTTATTAGAACAACCACGGCCATGAAGTATCGCCGCTTGGAAGTTTCTTTCCTGGCGCAGAGGGCCGCTAGGTATTGCTAGCGAGGCTCCACAGACGATGTGAATCTCGCTGTCTCCAGGTGTCACTGTGCTGCAGCCAGTTGGCGGTCATGAGTACATCTAGCCATTGTAGTGCGGACACATGGTCCGCTAACAATCAGCGACTGAACCGACCCTAGTTGATGGTCCCACGAGGCCGCACATACGCTTGCCGTCGGCCTGAAAAAGTGTCTGCGTAAGTGTCGTATCAGACTTTGAACGTTTACGAGACAGACAGCTGGACAAAATCCGGACAGCCATTGACCTGATTCTCAACTGGTTAGCCCCTTTATTGTCTCCACAGATCCTGTAGAGTATCGCACTAGAGTGAACAATGAGACATGATATTCATCCATTGACAGTCCAAGATTGATGGCACTCTTGGTAAAAATGCTACCTGTCTATCACGTTATTCTACTTCAACGAAGTCAGCACTTGCTACTCGCCACGTATTCTACAAAAGAGCATGGATCTTTCCTGGATTGGACCTGTCTCTGCCCACCAGCTCCAACCATATGCCGCATGAGAATTGGGGGTATGGTAGTCGCAGCAATTACTGTCTCTTCCATGGCACCGTTTATTCGCTTTTCCCGTACATTGATCATGATCTCGGCCACCTATTGCCGTGAACGAATGATCCCATCATGAGTTCGCGGTTGCTGTACCCCGCTTCGGCACATCTTCTGCCTGTGCAGGTTGACGGGGGCCTTGTAGCTTTTCCCATCTCCAGTGTCGGTGCAATAGATTAGTCGCGATCCTGTCACACAGATAGATATGTGAAGGACAGAGGATGCCTCACCACCTTCTTCAGCAGGGTCAATCATCATTCCTCTGTCGAAGTTGGAAGCGGGTTCCGTTTCAAAGACTGGACAGCGTACGTTCCGTGTATTCACAATGGTGAGTCCGGCCCTGAATCTCGGCTGAAGGCGCAGTAGATAAAAGAAGAACGCAGCAATACACTACATATGCAGCGGAAGGTCCACTTTGTAATGTCACAAGCCTTGTAGTTTGAGGTGTGCCATGAAGTTTCCGATTCTAGCCCCCGGGCTAACAGAGGTGGATTGACTCAGTGGGAATGTGATCATCCCGTCAATTCTAGAGTGTCTGAATCGCTCCATGGAGGTGGATATGTGATAATTCAGCGTGGCAGGACTTGAATTCGCTGGGTGTTCCCAGCCAGTATTAACCAACGGTGATGTCTCGTCGCCGCTTTCTGCACAAGTCGTTTCAAGTGACATCAATCCGTCAGAGTATGTGCCTCGTTTCTGCATAATCCACGGACGTCTTTGAGATACTAGAAAGTTCTTGAGAGAAGGAGGTGGGCATTAGAAGGCGTTGCACGGAGCCTCCGATTCGGCCGGCATCCAAGGCTCCGGCCCAGCGCCGGATTCCGTCTTGCATCCGGGGTCAAAGCTTCTGGTGCTGGAATTTCCATCCCAGAACCCCACCAAGTTTCGGCTCCAAAAACCCACAGCTTCGGGGGTGGTCAATCAAATCTCAGCCGTCTCCCATACCGGCAGAAATACTGCGCATGTGGGATGCAAAATGAGGCTGGATCATAGGCGGGTTGTGAAACCAAATCAAATCGAGATTTGGTTTCCTTCTGTGCGCACTTGGACTTTTGTCAAGGGGAGGCACCAATTATTCCAATGTCAAAGCCGGGGGAGAGTCTGAACAAAGCCGGAATCCGTGCACATGTCACGCCAGATCATGTACCTCTTCTTCTGTCCTATCAACGCCGATTCGAACGCCGTTTGGACGGGCAGGCGGCGACGCAATCTCCATTCCACCCAACCATGACAGCCTTGAGAAGCACCATGCTGTTGGACCCTGTAGTGTCTGGCCACTTCGCTCGTTCACCTGGAAGAAGAATTGTTTGAGGTACACAGTATGTATTCCGTAGCACCTCTGGTAGGTGTCCCACAAACCCCACGAAAGTCACGATACCCAGTTCCCCTGTCTTTATACCACCCCAGCCGCTCAAAGGCGAGTCCTCCATGCCCATAATACTACCGATCAACCAGGGATTTCCAAGATAGCATAACCCTTCAATCTGCTGGCCGAAAATGGTAAGAAGTAGGGATCCTGACGTGTTCGGAGATCAGTGCAGTGATCTGAGCGTCGCAAGCCGGGGTCGAGCCATCAGGCATAACTTTGAAGGTTTGGGCAAGACATTTGTCGTAAGAAAGAACGTTAGAAAGGAAGAAGGATTGCCGTAAGCAGGCGTCAGCGGCACCACTGAGAAGAAGCATAGGGGGCTGTTGATTGTTCGGAGTATTTGTATTGCAATCACAAAGACAATTAGATCACGGACCCTGCCAATAATCGCGTCAATCCCAATATTTTGGTCTTCAAGGTGACGTGACGAAAAAGCACTAACCTAAGTGCCCGCCCCTCGCGGTGATAGTGATCGTAGCTGTAACATTTCAATTTCCCTCCTCTGGATGATTCTCTCTCTGCGGCTAGCACCGTGAGAGGACACAAATTACCAACGCCATTACCACTGAACTGAAGAAGCATGGTGACTGTGACAATTCTATTACTCGAAAGTGCGGCGCAGCTTCTGCCGATTGTTTCCATTGGAACAAAATGAGCTCAAACCCCCAGAAATTGATGCCACAAGTTCAAGTGCATCTCCACGGAAACGGAGAGATTCTCAGCTTTTCTTGAGATTCCTCAATAATGACGTTAAACTGGCGATCAGCTAGTTGAATTCAAGCTTCGACTCCCTCTTTTCGGGAGTTCAGGAAGTAACTTGCCCATAATCAGACTCACCAAGTGTCGATGCGACTGAATCGGGTCTCTCGGTTCAACTCTAATTTGAAGCTGTTAATACGAGCTCGGTGGGGGTTTTAGCACGCTCCCAGGTTCCTCGACAGCGTACGGCGTTCCCCGATCCCCTCACGACAACCAATATGCCAGCTACGGTCCCCAGATATACCTGCAGTCGCGAACGGGTGCCTGTAGCAACAAGTGAAGTCCAACGTCCCCAGCAAGGCCCCAGAGCCAAAGGCAGCAGTCCGGGTCAACGTTGGTGATGTTCCGGGCCCAAGCCTGTATCTACAACCTCCATGATGCTGGGGCTGTCACAAACTCAACCGTCCCTGCTAGCTCGCGAACTACCATCACCGTCAAACCGAAGGATGTTACGACCAATATCCTTTTTCTGTGCCCATTGGACTAGCCTTTGAGATATCATGTGGTTATGCATCGGGACATCAAGTTCATGAGCTTCTGAAACGCTCCTAACACTACCAATGGCTGGATTTCCAAAGGGGGGGCTGCCAGCACGAGGCGGTCGTCGCCGAGAATCAGCAATGCAGCTGTACCCAAACGGGTGGCGTGCCATCTAAGAATGGATATACCACTCCCATCTAGGTATCGTTCGGCTCCTTCCCCTCATCCTGGCCTGGCCTCTTTGCTGTGATCGCCATGCCCCCTGGCGACGTCCAGTCTTGGCTCGGTATTCCTAATCTTCATCGGACATGTCTCCCGTGCGCTGCTTAGGGCTTGATCATTCGCGCTGACAGGGGAAAGGGCGTAAACAGAGATTGTGTAGGCGTGGCAAAGGTGCATATACTCAAAGCGCTGTGAGAATGGGTGTTATGCAGTCGGCTGCTCTCGACGAGGATCGTTTGCGGTGGCTCGCTTGCTCAGCATATGGTGTTTTGGATTCCCGATCCGACATGGCGAGAGGAAGCGTGGGGGCATGTTCGTCTTGGGCCGACGATAATCTAGATTGGTCGTGGATGGTGTTGTAGGCTGTTATGGCCGTGGCTTGGATCCAGCGGTTCCCGGCGGGAGCTTTTGGGCAAGGGACCAGCTGTGGCCAATGAGATGCAGTTGTCTGCTAGCAAAATCACGGTGCAACTGTGTAGCCTCGGCTGGTGGCTGAAGCTTGGTACCTAGGTAAGGGAGGTTAGTTACCACAGACATGGTCGCTGCCATGGACAGGTTGCTGCTGGGAATCGCTGCAAGGGCGCCGAGTCGCCGCGAAAGTGGCTGCCACCCGCCGCTTTCGTGGGGTTCTGCTTTGGCTTCCAGGTTCGCAGCAACACCGTCAAAGACCCGAGTGGCACTGATAGCGGCAACAAAGGGACGACTGCGTCCAATCAGTGGGTAGCTAAAGAATTAAAAAGGAAGTTAGCAGGGGGGGCGAGTGCATCACCTTCGCCCAGCCTCATTTTTCGAGTTGCTTACGTAATTCGAGCTTCTTATTTTTCGGCCTGCTTACATAATTCGACCTCTTCATTCTTCGACCTTCTCATCCTTCGACCTGCGCATTCTTCGACCTTCTCATTATTTGACCTGCTCATTCTTCGACCTTCTAATTCTTCGACCTTCTCATTCTTTAACCTTCTCATCATTTGACCTGCTCATTATTCGACATAGTGAAGAATATTAGGTAACGGAACCTACGCACGGATTCCAGGCCTTTCAGTCCGTCGCCTCCGAAAGCATCCGTTCTACTCTAACGCGACATCGACGACTACCAAGGCCTCCACCCAAAGCCTTCGCGACGCCCGTCAGCAATAATCCATCCGCCGATTCAACGAGAGCCCCTGTTAGGCAGCATGGCGAGCAGCAGCAGCGCATGGCCTCGCTGGTCAGGCCACGAACTCTCCCCTCGGCCCCCTCATGCCTTACCTGATGGAGCGACGGCGAGACCATCGCACATTTAATGAATGAGATGGAGAGGAACACGACGGAGTAAATGAGAAAAGAAATACGGGACGATGAGGCGGGCTGCGATGTTGGTGCTGTCGATAGAGGTTGGGCAGAAGGTGAGATGTTGAATGGGAGTTGGCATAATGCAAATGAAGTGCCTCGCCGCCAGCATCCTGTTCTAGCCGACCGTCTGAAACACAAGTATGGAAGTCAGGTAACATGGGGTGATCTCTTCAATCGAGTACTTTCGTTTCAGGGATCTTGCTTCCGCAAGTGTTGTTCATCTTCACCCGGATGGGCTCAGCACCCCCCAGGCACCATCCACAGGGCATCCAGGTACCAGACCCAAAAGCTCCCACTGCTGTGGGAGCTTTTCGACATCTTCCTTATGTCATCGTTTGAAAACTCCCACTTCCACTCCCACTCCCAAATACACTTTAGTGGCGACAGATTCCCTGCTCGTGACTTTTGCCTGACAGG
Organism: Colletotrichum sp. SAR 10_66; assembly: GCA_028639655.1. Taxonomy (NCBI): domain Eukaryota; kingdom Fungi; phylum Ascomycota; class Sordariomycetes; order Glomerellales; family Glomerellaceae; genus Colletotrichum; species Colletotrichum sp. SAR 10_66. The sequence goes on along the minus strand of JAQIUS010000074.1, from coordinate 55,381 downwards.
CATTCCAAATAACCTCTCCTCGACTGATTTCTACTATCGAACCATTACCACAGCTTGGGTCAACCTACCTGGCTTTGCTGTTCTATCTAATGGTGAGCTGCGCCGCAGGAAGCATCCTTCACCTATCACACCGTCGAACCTCCCGAAAAGTTGAGACGCAAGGCAAGGACGCTTCGATGCATTCGCTTTTCATGCAGCTGCCCATGAGCGAGGCCTTGAAGCTTGACGCTTATTACTTCAGAAGCGGTGGTGCAGTGGATGAGAAGGGTGGGAAATGCTGTGGATGAATTACATCTGTTGTTGGGCATTTCTTTGTCACAGAGCCAGCCTTTCACATCACGTCTTCCACCTGGCTATTCTCGAACATCATTTCCCCACAGCCTCTGTGAACAATCAGGCTGCTGGTTGACGGCCTAACTGGATGTCACGTCCTTGATGCAGACACTTGTTTCGAGGGGACCGTGATGACAGCGAAGCAGCGAGGACGTGGACGGAACACTGGAGTTTGCAAAATAATTGGGTCAACGTGCACGGAGTGCCAGGGTGTACCATGGCCCACTTGAAAAGCAGTGGTAGCGACTCCACTGGCAGCGACTCCACTGCACTGGCAATGACTAGTGTCCACTGCACTGGGCTGCACTGGCAGCGACTCCATTGGCAGCGACTCCATTGGCAGCGACTTCAGTTACAAGGGCACGGCACTGGAATCCTCCAGGTGGAGCGACATCGCCCGACTACCTTACCCCGCAGCAATCCTTGTGGATGCACACCGGGCACTCTCTATGCGAAGCCAGCGTCCGATACCGTATGCTGCTCGCGCCTGTGGCACGTCACACCGCAAGTCAAATTCCATCAATCCTCGTCGCAAGCCGTATCGAACGAGAATGCCGGCTTTTGACGTGTCAGAGTTCCCTCCCGGAGACGAGTTTAAGCGCGCTAGATCCAGGGTCTGTTACCGCAAGATCTAACCTGACACCTCCCCCATCCCAACTAGGTACGAACAGCTTTTGTCAACAGCGCCACGCAAAGCTCTCATGGCCGTGTTCCTTTGTTTCTTTCATCTCAACGTTATCCTTTATTACCGGCCATATCGATAATCTACGGACACGGCGGCAGCATCTCCAAGCGATGCGGATGCGGAGCCTACTACCCAGGCCGGCCGCAGACGAGAATCCGAAGCCAGCACGAGGTGGGAAGCCAAGCAAGCGCAAGGAAGCAGAACCCAGCCCCGAGTGAGAACGCTGGGACCAACAGAGAGAGCATCGCCTTCGCCGACAGCGATCTTACTTCCCCAACGAACAATCTCATCCACCCTGAGTTGCCCCAAAGGAAGGAATGCGCTGCATGAAATTAATTTTTAGGAATCGTTGTGGGTCGGACGGTGCTGCTTGCTGTCCCAAACTGCAAGGCCCGGGTGTGCCTGTCAACGACATGAAACCAACGAAAAGCAGTTTGCTGCTGGGACTAGGACGCGTTTTTGCTGCTGGACAAGGTCTCACTTTCTTTGCTGTTTGCTTCTAGCTCAGCAGCAGGTTTATGGTGCGGCTCAACAAACTGGAGTCCACCCTGGGGACCTGGCGTTCGAGAGCACGCCTTGGTCGCAGCCTCTCACATGTGTACCACATTGGGTTGCTGAATTCAGAGAACCCTGCTCAACAATGCCGCGTCCTTGGCCCACGGATGAACCAGCTTCAACAATAGCAACTTGGGTGCTCGACAAATGGCTGTGGCAATGTCTCGTGGACTTGGATGCAGGCTGCGGCATCATGAGCACTGCATCCTGATACTTATCTGCACTAACAGCACGGATTGAGAATGCCAGCGCAAGCTGGGCGAATTGATTTGCGTGCCAGAGGGATGATTAACCTGTGCAGGGTAACGGATAATGCATTGGAAGCTGGCTGCCCACGACAATTCTTCCTCGACGGCAACTTTGTCCAGCCCTACCTCAGCCCTACAAGACACTTCATGATCTAACCGCTCGTCTTCCAGATCGAACATTGCCTGCCCTACACAACAGTGCTCTTTCGGCATCAACGTCTCAAAGCCATTCCTCCGCTTCAGCAGCATACCATATGAGCCCGTTCCGGCAACGATATGGTGAAGAGGCAATCGAGTGCTGCGCATCGCCACGGCCGTCACCGAACTTTTTGCCAACGCTAACCAGAGCCCTCCGTACGATGACAAACTCCTTTCCGCCGAACTTGATCCCGTCTTCCACGAAATTTCCGTGAATCTCAACCTCACAAAACGTCAGACTCTCGGTTTTCACGAATTCGAATCCTTCCCCTTGCCAACACAAACATGGCTCAAGCTACCGTTGGGGGCCTGAGGCGATGGCTGCAGTCATTATAATCACGTCTCTCCCTTAAAGCTAAGCTATCTTCATCAAAAAGGGTTGATGCTTTCTGGGCACAAACCTCTTCAGCAGCCATCTACCCAGATCGCATGCCGATTGAACCGAGCACCGATTGCACCGAGCAGGAAGTGCAATACAATTATTACACCACTCACTAGCCAGTCCTCCGGCTTCAACGATCCTTCAATGCCCGCTTCCAGATACCGCATCGTTGAGGACGCTTGCCAAAAGGATACACCATTTCGTACCGACATATCCTCGATTACCAGGCGATATCGAAAGTCACCTCCTCTCGCATGATCCATGGTATTGGGATCCCTCGGGGTCCCTCACGCCGAAGAGATGCGCACCTCTTTGGGTGGTTCCTGCGGCTCACAGCTTGGAACGAGGGTAAAGTGGTCGTCGACGGGGTCCGTCTCCTCGAATTGACTGAGGAACATGCTGCTGTCGAGAAAATAGATGTTGAGGTCTTCAGATCCACTTTGATTGAATGTCGCGCCCCAGCTACTGGTCCAAGGAAATCGGGTGCTTCGTACTCGAAAGCTTGACCCATGACCGTCGTTGTCCAGCTGAAGGTTCGTTCATGGGTGAGGTGGTGATGGCCACAATGATCGCTTTAACACGGAGGTAGACCCATCCGTCCTGTCAGGGTTTGTGGCTTCGCTGTAACGTTTAGCTCTCGGCTCATTTTTGGTACCCTCCCACATCTCGCAGATGTTTCGTGTGCTTTGCACAAACAACCACGAGCCTTACGCGGCTGCGGCTTTCCTTTCTTTTCTTGGCTCGTGTCTGGCGTCAAATTCACCCAATCAAACTTTCCAGGCAGTCAAAAAAGTGCGCCTCCAAGCGGCAAACTGCGGAAAAGTTAGAAGGGAAGAAGGCGCTTCTCCGCGAATCGGAACCCCAATGTGTGCACAATACGTAACTCTGAGCTTTTGCAACCAGACATTCGAAAACACAGACTGCATTTAGTCCAAAAACCGCAGGCTCGGTAATAAATATCGGCCACGGGGATACGGACTACCACCACCTGTGTGGCATTCGGAACTCATCGAATGTCACCCGAGTCCTGACAGCCAGAGGACGACAGACGTTTGGCCCACACACCATTAGCCCCCGCGTCGGCACGGCTGAAACCAAAATTCCCACCAAACCCCGTTCTCTACCTGTCGTCTTGGCGTCGCCTCTGTCTGATTTTGCATGCGCGTCCGCATCCTCAGCTCCAACGGCCATATCGGGTCATGCATGATGAGCCGCCTGTGAAAACAATCGATATGGGCATCCAGCAGTGGAGCCCTATCCGCAGCCTCCCACTTCCAGGGGAGATAGCTGCTTTCTAAGCTCAATTCGAGTCTCTTCCTGGCAAGCCATGTTCAATGTCTGCCAATAAGGCATTCTGGACTCGGTAAGCAGGTTGCTGAGTTCAAGAGCCTAGTGGCGACGCTGGCACGGGAATGGGCACTCTGGAAGATAAGCACCAGGTTTCGTATGCGGCGGCAGACAAAGAGAGTCGTTTCTGTTGCAGCCACTTTCCCAGGCGGCATATGGTACGTGCCTCCATCGGAAGGCGGAATCAAAACCAAGTTCGTTGCCGCTCATTAACAGTAATTGCACAAGCAGATCAGTAAATTTAAACCATTATGCAAGTCATTCCCAAGCGATTCTCAGCAGAATGCCGAGGGTCTGGACGTGAATATTCGCAAGACTTTCACAAGTAAGTATCCTGCTCTCTATAGTGCTATATGCGGGTGATGCATTCATTAGGGGCTGTGGATCTGATGGAACAGGGGATTGAAGGCGACGAAAGAAAAGAGGAGATTGAAAGCATTGCAGACACTAAAGCAGTGATACAAGTGATGGAGATTAAAGTAGATGATGGAGTGGTTGTTGACGTGGAACAAAGAGAGCATATCTTGGGTATGATCATTGGAAGTAGCAAAGAAGCAAAAGAAAGCTTCCAAGGCCCCGCGCAGGGGCTGCTGTGTCCCTCACACAATCCAAATTGCCCCTTTCTTCACCGAGCCCTGACCGGTGTGGTGGCCATTGATTCCGCTTTGTTTGAAACTGATCTAATCATTGCATCGTCGTTGCAGAGGGAAGAGCGGCATTGTGTCGACGAGCACTAATTGAAACTAATAGAATGACCTTGGCTGACGACGCAATGCCTACGATACAGCACCCTCATTCCCAAGCCCAACCTTGAGTCTTCCAGCAGCGGCGGCGGCAAGCGCGCAAAGCAGCCTACCGTTAAGCTTGATTCACAACATCAAAATTAGGTCCAAGTCTTCCGCAACATGGCCTGTTCAGCGGGACTTCCACTCAACCTAGAAGCCCCCTGCTATCGATACGGCTGGCTTCATTCCCAGGAGTAACCAGAAGGGGCACCAGTGGCATTATTTCTGTTGCCTTCTGTCCCTCAATGGCGACTGTGTCTCCTGATTTGACCCCAACCACCAGCAAGGACACGAAGTTAGCGCTGCCGCCGAGGATGAAGCCAAAGCCGACGCCAAAGCTAGGTACGAGGATGGCGACGAAGACGAAATGATAGAAAACTTGACGCGCACCAGCCCGCCATGATTCTTGGGAGATGGTTGAATTCGCGTGTTGCCTGTGCCTCCGTCCGATTCCTTTTCCTCCCCAACGCCGTCACCCACTTCTTGCTCCCCCGCCCTCCTGCCAATGCAGTCCCATGTAGGCTACATTGACTACCTCGACATAATCGCCAACGATTACCCCGCCCTGTCGCTTGCAGCCAGCGATCCTCTCAACAACAGAACTCTGAACTGGCTGCTGGGCCGGGCCCATTGCGGACCAGCTGACGAGGGAGGTGGGCACGAGCTGCCTCGCCATGCCTGCGATGCAGAGGTATGGAGGCCGGCTGTCAGGGTTCACGTCCCTCCAAGATGCAGACAACGCACTCGCAGCCACGCGAGGGTGCAACGAGCAAGAGTCTGTGAGGTCCTGAACCTCCTTTGTCATGACCACCGTATCAAGCCTCCTGTCATATCTCTTGCCATCTCCCTTGGTATCCTCTGAATTTGCCCGAAGATGCAGGCCCCTGGTGGCGTTCGCAGTGTCAAGAGCACTCAGAAGGAGTCGGCAGATCCATTGGTCCGCGGAATACTTTGTCTTGCATTGTGCGAGGGTGGGAAAACATGCGTGATCACAGGGCGGTTCCGTATGCGCAGGGTCTGGAGAATTCAGCGTCAGCAAGCTCGACCAGCATTGAGAAGGCGGACGGCAATCCTTGAATATAAGTCCGTCCGCTACTCTGATTGGCCTTCTCACCCCTGCAGCACATAAAAGAAGACCAGATCCAATGCTCTGGCTTTCTTTTACCCCCATTAGCAACAATATGATTGTGATTGTCGCGTAACCCACAAAGTGTCGACCGCTTATATTCCCCCTCGCCACCTTTCCGGCACTGGTTGCCGATGCAGTCCAGAAACCCGCCTTTGCCTGTGTTCACGTCGAACACCTAGAGAAGGGCCCCACAAACCTCGTCTCTAGGACATCCACATTCCCAACGATCACCGCGCAACTCGCCGCCGCAGTAAAGGCGGTATTCAGGCAGCATCTTCTTAGCAATGCTATGAGGGGTGCCTGCCGGGTCAGGTGAGGTGGTGCTTTGAGGACGGGGCTGGAACCCAGAACAAAGCTTCGCAGGTGAGGAACAGGCCAAGGCGGGTATTTGAGGCCGAAAGGCTCCGGGACAGCCCATACCGGAGCAGCTTGTGAATGAGAATGTGCGGAAGTTGGTCAGGAAATTGAAGGACGTAAAGGGAGGAGACAGGCAGGAACATAAGATGTCACACACCAGAAGTCATGTTGGAAGAACTGTGATACATGTGCACAAGACCAACACAAGGTCAGGTCAAATCCACGCCATAGCAAGAGTACCGTCTTCCTAATCAACCTTTGTTAGACTGCAGACATATGCACAACCACAGAACTTTTTCCAGACGCATCCAAGCACAGGCGACCCACGAAAACGCGCCGCACACTCACACCGGGATACTAGCCTTTGTCAATAACTGGCCCTTTCGCTTGGAGGCAATATGCCTACTCAGCCTGTCAAGCTGACTCGGGCCACACGTCCGTCGGGAAGCGCGCCGAGATTCGTGAACAGGCGCCGCCTGTGCCAGGTCACTCTTGAAAGCCTGGATCGGAGGCCCAGGATCAGAGGCGCATGCCCAAAGATGAAGACGGGAATGATGGGAGTACCAGGCCGTCGTCGCCACTAGAGGAACCCCTTCGAAACTTTCTTCTGCCTTGGCCGCGATTGGTGGTGCATGGATCCAAGGATTGGACGGACGTGCCGCAGCGCTTCGGCTGTCGAAGGTTGGCACATCTGCTTGGCCGCGTATTGGAGTGTCCAAGCGATACAAGAAGTCGCGGGCAGTTTAGTTGATGCTTTCGGGTGAGTCTAGCGAGGGAGCTTCTTGGCTTCACGAGTCAGTGGGTTGGGAACGGAAGGAGGAAAGGATAACGAACCAGACAAGATGGCTAACACATCGTAAGTGATCTAGCGCCATAGAGGCATGTTCCTCGAAGACACCGAGCTGTGTGCCGTCCAACATGGAAGCCAATTGGTCCTGCGTCCAACCAAGCCCCCCTAGATTCCATGTGTTCCAACGAGTGCGCAGCGGAGAAGAGAAGCAAGATGGCTGCCAGGTAGAACACACAGCCGAAAGAGCTCTCATGCATTGGCTCAGCATTCAGCAACGCCGAGGTGAACGAGCGAGGCGGAATCAGACGGACAGGAGTTCTTTGAGGACAGTGGGGGAGCAATGCCCAAGCTCACTTCAAACTCCGAAGGAAGCTCGATGCTGATGGGGCAGGGAACAAGTCTGGGCTTGCAGGCGGCAAAATTCCTTGGCAAACAGAGACGACCGACAAGTCCTGGAGTCGGAGTGTAGGCGGCTTCGAGAGAGACATGTGGGGATGAAGAGATTGGCTAGGTTTGATGATGGACGAGTGGAGGTGAAGGGCAGCAGAGTCTGCATTGGCTTTGGTGCTGGTGTTGAGGCTGGTGTCGGTGTCGGTGCCGGTTGCAGGGGACGGGCCACCGTCGGTTTTCGAGGGCTCGGTGGGCTCTGTTGGTGTGGTGACGGGCGGCAGACATTCGGCAAAAAGAAAATCAGACGTAGCAGTACGCTATTCGATGTCATATGGGCCTTGGCGGACTTGAAATGGGTCTTGTTGAGGGCCGCTCGTGGGTTGAGCCGACGCTCTAGTCATTGGAATTTGTGGCCGAACAGACGCGACGCAACGGAGCCCAAGGCCAGTTGGAAAGTACTGCTTTCGAGCGATGAATGGTTAGATCGAGTTTGACGCCATTCAGATGACTTCTTACCTTGAACAGGTACTTGACTTTTTCAAATGCTGGTCGTGATGGTCGAGGACCAGCAAACCCGAGCGAAAAGTTGAAGGCGACGAAGATGACGGGAAGCTGGCCATGCGACGTTGCCAGAGCTTGCGGGCTCACCACCTCGCTCTGCTGATCCCCTTGCACCTTCTGAACTCCAAGCTCTGTGAAGCGAGACAGGACCCGGCCTTGTTGGAGCCGGTGCGAGGGGGTGGTTCGAGGCAGGAACTACCTGATAAATCCAGGCCTGCAGTCGGCAGGTGGTACCTACCTAAGGTAAGGTACCTTAAGGTAAGTCACAACGTCGGCCCGCCCCTTGGTGCGCTGCATTACGTCATCAGCCAACAGCGCTCAAAAGCTACCACTGCCGTGGGAGCTTCGGACAAAGGGTCGTGGAACAACATCAATAAAACAGCCTGACACTACCTTAAGCCATGAGTTGTTCTTACTGAGACCCGATCCTTGCAACATCATTCCCAGTGGACTTTTAATTTGGAAGCCTGTTCCACATCCCTCGGGTTCGCATTGCGGACATGGGTAGGCCCAGCACTTCCATTTTTGGTGCATGGGATCCGATCTCAACCTACCTTAAGGTGGAGGGCAGGTCCAGGTTGTCAGGTTACTGCAATCTGTGGGTTGGGCAGTCGCGCTGGGCTTGAACCTACCGCCAGCCCAGCCCAGTCACCATCGGGCAAGAGGCGTCTCAGCTCGCGTCACATTCAGCAGACGACTCCCGTCTTTCCGCAAAGGATTCCCATCGGGTCGCCCCTTCCTCCAACAGGCAAGTCCCCGCCCTCAATCTTCCCCTCAGACAAACAATGGAACCACACAACCACACTGCCCGCCGTCCGTCGACCGTCGACCGTCCATCCGCATCTCCTTTCTTTAGCCTTGAGCAACCGACCTACCTAACCCAAATTTGCAAAGACACGATTTTTTTTGGTCTTTATCAATCCTCCCCATACTGCTAGCAGGTCTGCATAAAGCTTTACCCTGCTGCATTCAAGATGCTTACGAGAGGCAAGGCGAAACAAAAGGCACCCGCAGCCATCCAACAAGATACCACCGTATTGCTCGACCAACTCTGCAAGTTCGAGACAACGGATGCCGACCTCTTGCACGCGTGGAACAGAGTCAAGGAGTCCTACAGCGCCGCGCCGCCCGACTCTGCCTTTGAGCCAGTAACGACAATCGATGCTGACTCCGTCGAAACATCTCCCCATCCTCTCGACACCCGCCCTGCGCCCCTGCCCTTCTTCCTGTGGATATCCCGACACCTGGCCTCCTCAACTCTAAGAAGAGCCTGCGAACTAGCACACTCTGCTGATATTGCGAAAGCGGGTACAAAAGACAAACTCGCCCAGCGATTAGCCTCTCTCGCTGGAAGGCTCCACTGCGACCCAGCTGTCTTCTACGAAGCCTTCGGCCCGAAAGTCGCGCTGAGTCGAGATGTGCTTACCAATTTGCAACAACTTCTGAACTCCCGTCCCGAGATCCATCTGCTGGACCTCGCTGCCGCCTACTACAAAGAGCGTGCCAAGGCGCAACCTAAAACCGATAAGGGCCCCGTTCGCAAGCCGGCCACAATCATCCGTCGTGTTATCGAAAAATGTAGGCCAATCCAACCGCTCGTCCCATTGCCTTCGTCTTCAAGTTCCCCACTTGCTAGTCTTCCACGACAATTAAAGCTAACAGCAACTTTCTTCCAGTAACGCCCGACCTCCAAAACGTTACCCTAAGACACAACAGGCGAACCCAGAGGCAGCAAGAGGGAAACAAGCGAAAATCTGTACCACGGCAGAAAGAGCCCCAGCATTTTCAGCGCAATCTCAGCCGTCCTGACTCCGAGATCGGGAACCAGACTGACGCGAGTTTTTCCACCAAACTGTCAACTGTCCAAGGCCCTGCAGTAGAGTGTGACCCTTGGGAAAACGACCCGTTCGACGATTCCGTCGAGAAGGGCAGGGCCGAGGCAGAACCCTGCGCTGATCAATCTGCGATAGAGCAACGATTTCTTGCTCACAACTTCGAACGTGAAGGGATCGACGGGAACCAATACAACTACGACGACTCTGCCGACACGAGCTACGCCTCCGTTGCCCACCACGCCCTCACCGCGGACAGTTTTGATCCAGCCCTAGAGTCGCCAGTCAACATCCACCACTCCGTCATCTCCCAACAGTTGGACCATTCGCCGCGAAGCGAAGCAGCAGATCCAGACCCATCAATCACGATGAGCTTTTCCAACCCCACGCAGCACGGCCTGAAGCGGTCGTTCTCTCTTGTCCAACAGAGTTCTCCGAATTCTCTCGGGAGTCCCCCTCTGTTTTCCTCCTTCCGACAAAACTTCGCTTCCTCTTCAAAGGGTGGCTCCAAGCCCAGTTCTAATTCACCAAAGCGACAAAAGTCTGGTGATCAGCTCAGCGAAGGACGGAATGCCCGCGATGGCCGATTCGTGCCGTCGATGGATTGGCAATGTTTGTCGGAGAAAAACCACGTCACCGATGCAGTGATCAACCACTTTCTCGTCGCTTTGTGCAGTGCTGAGGTCGGTGTTGTCAACGCTTTCCTCTCAAATGCCGAACTCGAAGATGTGGCCAAGCACGTGACGGAGCTTCAAACCAAGAATGTTGTCTTGATTCCATATCAAGCGAATGGCTTCTGGCGGTTATTCGTCGTAAAGCGAGGTCAACCTCTACTGCATGAGTTAGACCCTACGAATGACACGAGCGACATCGGCAGACAAGAGGTTCTTCCTCGACTTCGGCAGCTTTTTCAGGCGAACTCGTTGACTGATATGACGAAGGTGAGGTACTGGAGTGTTTACGAATCAGGATTACCATACTGACCATTGGTGCATCAGACTCCCTGCCACCAGGTTGGTCAAAAGAAACATGACTCCGGCATCAACGTCATTGCTTTTGCCTTCGCGATGGCAAAGAATGGGACCATCGACGCCCTCGGTCCTACCGAAGGTTCGATCGATGCAGTGGCATGGCGCCATCACTTACAGCATCGGCTGCTCCGCGGTAGAGCTCTGCCGGTGTGGTTACACAGTTTGAAGCCATCATCACCTCCCCCGCCCATTGATCCGAACTCACATGGCACCCTCATGCGAGACAACACACTGGCTCTAATGCGCAGGATCTGGTCTCGAGAGAGCACCCTCAGAGCGATGGAAAATGACACCCCTGACTCAATTGAAGGGCTGTGTGCAAAGTCTAAGAGACTTATGAATGAAGCCAGAATTGGACTGGCGATTGTGAACAACCTGCACGCCATGCATATTACCGTGTCACAATCAGCGCGCCGCGCCTGGAAAGGGCTACAATACGACGCCATAGCCTTCAATGTGCTGGAACAGCTCCACAGCCTTTGCTCTTTATATGGACACGCGGACGAAATCCTTCAACACTCTACACAGCCGGCAGTAGCGATGCCTATCACGCGAGCACAACTTACCAGCCTCCGCATAGCAGCGCTGACGGCGTCAGAGGCAGCGAAGGAATAGGAGTCCTTCAGTGACGAACGTCACAAAGATAGCGTTGTCGAACGCCTCGAGGCCTCCAAGGAGACGGCTTGCATGCCGACAGTGTTGATCATGGTTTTGGCTTACGCCACCAACAAGGTGATGAGCTCCAGTCAGAGGTGGCAGGAGGCCGAGCGGGAGTTTTCTGTCTTGCAAGCACGGCGGGCAAAGTCCGTTCCATCCTTTGGGTCGTTTTGAAGGTGAAAGGCATGATCACAATGGTTTAATTAGTTACATGGAGTAGAAAGACAGTTTTCAGGGAAAGGGGGATTCGAGCAGCATGGCAACAGGCCATCTTATAGAGACGCAATTGCTACCTGAGGGGGGAAGAGTTCTTTCAGCATGTACATACGTTACACTTTCATGATGGAGATCAACATAATGTACATTCGCCGAGCCCGCCTCCGAGCCCACCTGATTACCATGAAAAGATCATTCCGTGCCCCGGTCTTTCCCTTTGACGATCCTTCGCCGTTCAATGTTCTCTGTGGCCGGAAATTCGGTGTGATCAAGTCTTGCGGGGATGAAATTGGATGAGGCAACATGCCTGTCTCCACGAGCAAGTAATTTTCATGATGACCAGCTTCTGAGTAGCTTCCCAAAGCATAAGGTAAGCAACTTGAGGATCTGACGACTTGCTTCACTCATGCTTGGGATCAAGAAGATCTGTTACCAAGTACTGGCTCCCTGTGGCCTTTACGGGCTCATGATTTCGGCCAACAGGAGAAATGAATACGTCAACTGAAAGCATGAGGCGTCATGCGTTACGGCTTAGTTGTGGAAGAACCTTGCGTATCTTACCAAAGTCCTAGAACTCTGCGAGCCATATGAGCAACGATGAAGTTAAGCAGCATCGAATTTGATGGAGATCTTGTTCCAGGATGTTACAGCCTAGTGTCGGAATGGCTTGCTGCGAAGTCGGATGGGAATATAGTTTAGGCTTTCTGGCTTCAGTCCCATTCGAATATGAGAGTCTGGTGGGCCTGACCACGTCAAAGTCGACAACCTCCTTCATCAATATGGTTGTCACATTTACCTTGGATGAGAGCAATGCTCCCGCGCTCGGAATATCGGTCGGTTTCTACTTTTTCGCTGCGATGAATGACGTATACAACGCAATCATTTGGGCTTTAAGCTCTCAGCTTGCCCACGTCGAATCTCATGCATAGAGGCATTCCGTGGACGACATAGGTATGAGGCCGCCGTCCAGCCAGGATATTTTCCAATCTCCCGGTTTCTTCCTCATCGCTTCGTTCTGCACCGGAATTCGACCAAGCTCGGCCACTCCGAAACCATGGGTCCTCTTTAACTGCAGAGTTTGACCCATGTTTGCTTTGGCTTCACCTCGCATTGCACGCAGCGTTGTCTTTCGTCGTACGAAGCAGCAATTTACTTTGCAATTCACCTTCATTCTTGGCCTTGTTCGCTTCCAGTCTAACTCCAACATCCACCTCGCTCGGACAGGGAAGTGAGCTGAACTTTCTGAGGGGGGGTAAACGCCCCTGGAAAGCGACTAAGGTAGAAATTGGAGCTATTCTCATTCCTTCTGCTCCGCCAACGGTCGGTTAGGCCGTGTGTCAGAAGCAGCCCGGCGGAAGCGGAGATGCAGAAGCGCTGCGCCCGCTCTCACGCTTGTTCTCAAAGTCTCAAAATCGTGACCCTTCTTTGGTTTGTTCTCGTGTTCTTAACGGCTTCTTCGTAGAATCCTGACTGAATTCCCGTGCGCGACTGTGCGTCTTCAACTTGCGGGCAGGCGAGAGCTGAAACGGTCGAGTCTTAAGGGGGGGCACATTGCCTTGGCACTTATCCTTTCTTGCGGCAGCAGACACAAGACCCTGGAGCCTTCGTCGAACTCGAAGGTGACACCAATCTGCTTGAGATGGCTGCACGGCTGATTCACCTCTAGGAGCCATGCTTGATTGCGTGGACGTGGCTTTCGGCCGTTGCAGACGCGTACTTGCAGCCCATCTTGACACAAACGATGAACCTCGATTTGCCCATCGCTGGGCTGAATACAGGGATTCCATCCTTATACTGCACGAGTTTGTCTGAAATATCCTTCTCTTCTCATATATTTGCTTTGAGAACTTGAACGGCTCCAGGACGTTGGTGTCCGTTGGTCATTTCGAAGGAATGTGCTCTTGGTACAAACTTGGGTTACGACGCTCGGCTTGAGTATTACCGGACTCCGCAAGACCGAGCCTGCAGGACAGGATGGAAACAAGGCTTGAGGAATAAGTAGAGCATTGCGCGCGTGGTCTTCCCATTAAGGTCAGTTTGGCTGACGGTCCAGTCAAGACCCACCGGTCCCTACCACCATCTGAGCCGAGCCTCCTGTTCCAGACCATGCACCGGGGGGTGCACTTCTTGTATGTCTGTCAAGTTTCACGCTGCTTTTCCTCGGGGTTCAGGCTCTCAAGTCCACGCGAAGGCACTGTTCCATTTGACGACGACGGGGGCTTTTTCGTCTTTCCTCGGCGGATGGGGATATAGCAACCCCCAAACTATGGAAGGATATCGTGGTTCCGCTTTGCAAATCGCATACCTGCCCCATGGGATGGCCAGATTGTCAACAGTGTGTCCCGAGCATCCACCAAAGCCCTTTCAGAGATGGTTTCCATTAGGCGGGAGATTGGTACCTTGGATGAGAACCCGTCTACGCTTCCAAAGTCACGGGCGCTCGTTCAGGGAATTAGAAACCTTGCGAAATACGCTATGGGGGACATCTGAGTACAGACAGAAGGGCCCCTTTATGTTGTACCCAACAGCTTGTGGGAAAAGTGTTCAAAGATGCAGTTCCTTAAAACGTTTCACTTGGGCAACGATTCTTCTTCACCGAGATACTATCAGCTGGACCGCTGGCTCTGTAACCCAGGATATTTGAACGAGACATCTTCGATCTTCAACATGCCATGACTTCTCCAGCTCCCTTGTTTCAAGGATCGATGCCAATTCCTCTTCACCTGCCGCAGAAAGCACAGGACATTGCCACCAAGCATGCCACCAAACCGCGCATCTGGGTTGCGGCTATGTCAGAGATGACACAACAAAACCAACTCCGCAGATGAAATGCTGCTGGTTTCTGAATTCGGGTGTCACGGAGACCTGGAATATATCTGAAACAGCCAGGCGGTGGCGGTTCCGGGTTGAGTCCCATAACCCCGGGCCTTCAACTCTTTGTCTGGAATACCGTTTGTTCACCAAGAAAAATTAAACATCCACATCTTCAAGTGTCTCTGCAGCATGTTTCGGGACATCGGGAAGCACTGCTACTGTATGCGGATGGATGGCTTCAGCAATGGAGTCCACTGGTAAGCGCGCCCAGGTAGATTCTCCTACCCTCCGCTGCCCCTTTGACACCGACTCACAGGCTAGGGGAAGCAAGCTGAACAAGTCGGTCTCACGTCGTTCTGGTCTCCCATCTGGTTGGCGCCGTCAAAAAAGCCAATGTGACGACAAATGGTCAGCGCCAGCGAGAAGACAAAGTGTTGACCGTTGAGGTATGCGGCCCCCTTCAAGGTGCATCAGTACGTACCCGACAGGTGCTGGACACCAGGCACCGTTTGTTCCTTTGGTGTTCTGGCGCTTGCCGCCCCGCCTGCAGCAAGCCAAGTGTTATGGAAGCCAGTCGTGCTGTCAGCGTCAACGTCACGGCTCCCCTCCCGTCAATGGCCTGTCCGCTGCGTGTGAGTGAGGGCGTGGGATGTGTTTGGCGAGCAGGGGAGAGCCATTGCTGCAGAGGACAAAAATGACGTCAGTGCCCTCCAATCGTTGCGCGGATGTGCGCAACGCGACAAGCACTGGCTCTCTGAGGTACCTTGACGGGCGAGATGTTGACTTATGTTAGCAATAAGCAAGTATTTAGGTACAATAACAGCTATCTAGCCAAATACTCTCTTCCTAATACTATAACTTATACCTATAGTTAGAAGTACTACTATAAATAAATCTAATAAGTTATAAGCCTAAGAGTATTTACTTCTAAATTCTAGATAACTATAGAGTTATACTTATTAGTAAATCCTCACTTAAATATACTATACTGAATTACTAATAAAGCCTTTAACTAAGTATTTACTTAAAGTTAATATATAGAATATATTATAGCCTATATATAGCTCTAAACTACTTACCTCTATAATAAACTATAAAAGCTTATATATAGTTCTAAACTACTTATAAAGCTTATATATAGCTTTAAACTACTTATAAAAGCCTATATATAGCTTTAAACTATTACTACTTATAATAAATTATAAGAGCTTATATATAGCTTAAAACTATAACTACTATATTAGTTTTATCTCTTTTTTTTTCTCTTTATTTAGTATAAAATAAACTCTTTATTATATTACTATAAACCTAAAAGAAGAATATAGCTTAATAATAAGTTCTATATAATATTAATAAATAAATACTCTATAATAAAGCTATTAAGAAGTATTAATTAGGTTTATAACTAATTATAATACAACTACTAGAAATATTAATAGAGTTTTTAAGTACTATTAATTACTTTTATACTTAAAATAAGAGGGGTAGTAATAAGCTATAATATCTTTATTAATATATTAGCCTTAATAGGGAAATTAGAAGTCTAATTACTTCTAAAAGAATATAAATATAAAACTTCTTTACTTTCTTTTATTATAACCTATAGTTATTTAAGTATAACTATAAAAAGTAAAACCTTATATACTTATAACTTTTACTAATTATTTAAAGTTTATAGCTTTAAAAACTAATACTTTAGAGGTCTTCTACTTCTAAGGATAAAGTAACTATTATTTATATAATACCTAAATATAATATATCTATTTTAAGAGCTATATACTCTATAATAAAAAATTCTCTCTCTAGTAATTTAATATCTCTATTTAATATACTACTCTTCCCTTCTATTTTCTACTCTTCTTACTATCTTCTTCTATTAAGTATATTAATATACTATAATAACACTATACTACTATAATATCTTAATCTCCTAAAAATATCTAGATAACTCCTTAATCTACTAAGAAGTATATAGATAAGAATACTATACTTAACTTCTTAGAAGAAGAACTACTATTCCTTAATATAGCTTTAAAAATAGAACCCTCTAAAGAGTTATTATATATATTATTATACTAAGATTATAATACTAATAGCTATTAAGTTAATAAAATACTTATTAAGAAAAGGGAAATTAAAAAGCTATATAAGGAATTATTTATAGAAAGATATTTATCTATTATATTAAGTTAAAGCTTAAAAGTCCTTTAAAATCTAAAAAAAGTAAAAAGTAAGATATAATTAAACTAATAATATAACTATAATTAAATCTCTTATAATACTTACTCTATACTTATAGTACTTAATAATATTATTATTTTAATATTAATCTAATATTATTAGCTACTTATAATATCTTTCTTTATAAAGCTTTTAAAACCTCTATAATCTTTTAACTACTATAATTACTTTTAATTTCCTTTTTTTAGTTATTTATTATAAATACTTCCCTCTCTTAAGATATCTTCCTCTAAAAATATTACTTACTAATTAAGCTACTATTATATAATAAATATATAACTAATAATATATATTATCCCTTAGCTTATTTAAACTTATTAGCTTAAAGAAGAATTTCTTAAGGAATAAAACTTAAATATTTAGTTTAAGATAGTTTATATCTATAATAATAAATCTAACTATAATATTAAGATCTTATAACTTAAAGATATTAAGAACTAAGCTAATTAGGATAGAGCATTAAAAAATACTATATTAGCTAAGAAGAATAATATTCTCTCTTAAAATATCTTAAAACTAAAATATCCTAATAGAGATATTTATACTACTAAAGAGTAAAATAAATATATTAAAAATAAACTTTATTAAGAAGTTATTAATAGTAACTTATTAGTAGGAATTAAATAAAACTTATTTAATCTTATAGCTAAAAGAATCTATTATTATATTAATATATTAGCTACTTATAAAGTACTTTAAACTAAATATATTTATTATAATATTAGTATATTAGGAGAAATAATATTTAAGCTTATTTAGAATAACCTATCTTAATATATTAATATATAAAGCTATTTAGAAAAGTTTCTTTATAATCTTAATAAACTATAATAAATAGAACTCCTCTAATTACTTCTAAATAAGTTTTATTAAATTTAATACTTCTCTAACTTAAATAAATATTTTAGCTCTTTTAGAGCTAATATCTATTAAAGCTATATAATTATTAATATAAGTGAGAGTAGAAAGCTTATACTTAATAAGATTATTATAAAGGTATAGAATAAATAAATATATTTTTAGACTAAATAATATATCTTAAATACTAATATATACTTCTTTAGACTTAGTATAAGTTATAAATAAGCCTATTAATAAGTTAGAAGACCTATAAAAAAGTAAAAATAAATTAAAACTAAGCTATTAAACTATAGAGGATTATACTAAAAGGTATACTTTATTTATAATTAGTAAGAGAATATATTAAATTATAATAACTCTAGCTATAAAGTATAATATTTAAAACTAGCTAATAAGCTATAACTACCTATAATTTATTAGTTAATACTAACCTATAAAGTTAAACTTACTAAATAAGTCCTTAATCTTAATACTACTATTATTAGTTCTAACTAGCTAGTAAGCTTCCCTAAAGTTTTCTTTACTTCTAGTCTTTAGCTTAATCTTTAAATACTTACTTCTCTAAATATCTCTTAAGTTTAGACTTAGATTAAGTTAATATAATAAAATAGTTATTACTAAACCTAGCTCTTAGATAGTAATATTAAATACTATATTACTTTTTAACTATATGTTTTTAGTTCTTATTAAGAGTTCTCTTTATATATATATATAAATAGAGTTAAATAGAGTACTTATATATTAAACTAGAGTATAATCCTTATTATCCTATAATATATTATTAGTACTAAATTAATTTATCTTTATAATATTCTCTTTATACTTTTTCTACTACTAAACTTTCTATTAGTAAGTATTTTTATAAAACACCTAAGTATTAAATACTCTTAAACTATATATAGTATAAAATATATTATTATTATAGTAGAATATCTAAAACCTATCCTTATTTTTTTAAAATACTATATATAGCTACTTTAAGTACTTTAATTACTCTTTTACTCTTATAATATAGTATTAAAAAGATCTAGAAATAGCTATAGCTACTTATTTTACTTTAAATCCTTAATAAGAGGTCCTACTTAATATTTTTTATAAATAAATAGGTTATCTTAGCTTTACTATTTATAAAAAGTTAGCTAAAGATCTTAATATATAGCTACTAAATAATAATAAAGAATTTATCTATAAAGCTTATATATAAAATAAAATAGTAGTATAAGTAAAATCTACTTTAATACTTTAAGTAATTTAGAGGGGATAATATTAATTTATAGACCTTAGTAGCTTTATATTACTATTTATACTTATTAGAGAATACTATTACTTACTAATAGTTAATAACTTTATAAAGATATCTAAAGCTTACTTATTTTAGAGTAAAACTTAAGCTATAAGCTTTATATAATAAGATATTATTAAAGTTAAGATAGAAACTAAACTATATATTTAATTTATTTAATTAGATAATAGAGGAGAGTTTAAAAATAATATACTTATTACTTACTATAAGTAAAAAAATATCTAACTTAAGTTTACTATATTATATTAAGTAGAATAGAATACTATAGTTAAATACCTCTATAAAATAATCTAAAGCTAAGTTAGAGTAATTATATTAAAAGCTATACTTCTTAGTAAACTCTAAAGAGAAATACTTCTTATTATAATACTTATAAAAGCCTACTTTTTATACTTAGTACTTAATTACTAAATATCTCCTTATAAAGCCTAAATAGAATAAAAGCTATATATTTAGCACTTTAGATACTTTAGTTATAAAGCTTATAAACTAGTCCTAAAAACCTTTTATCTAAAGAAGCTTAAAAGCTAGATAAAAACTTATATTTTAGTTAGCTATAAAGCTAAAAATATCTATAAACTCTAAAACCTTATAATAGAGGCTATAAAGTATACTAAATATATTATCTTTAATAAGGAAATATACTTAAACCTAAGGGAATAGTATATCTTACCCTCTATTACTATAAATAAAGCTATACTACTAAGTATTAAGGAAATCTTATTATAATCTAAGCTTAATAAATTTTAGTAGACTAATATAATTAAACCTTTATAAACTAAAAAGGTAACTAAAAAAATATAATTTATTATAACTTTAATACCTATAGCTTTTACTACCTTAATACTTAAAAAACTATAAACTATCTCTATATTAAACCTTAAGAGTATATTATAAAAATAGACTTTCCTTAATAACCTATAATAATATATAAAAAAGGAGTACCTTATAGCACTAAACCTTATAATATATTTAGTAGTATTAGAGGAAGCTAAAGAACTTATTAAATAAGATCTTATTAGCTATAAAAAAGCTATAAACTTAGCACTTACTAAAGCTTAAAAACTTATAATAAATAATAAGTTCTATACTTTTTAGAAGAATAATACCTAAAAGCTTATAAGTAGGTCTAACCTCTTACTAAATATTAATATTCTTAGTAGTAAATAGGTATATAAGATAAAATAAAGTAGTAATAAAAAGGTCTAATAGTATAAAGTATATTAAGTAGTAAGAGGTTTTAAATAAAAATATAATATTAATTACTTTAAAACCTTTACCTCTATAGTATATTAAAAAAACCTATAGAATTCTCTTTATTTTAGTAGTAATAATAGACTAAGAAATTAAATAAATAGATATTAAAATAGTATTCCTCTATAAACTTATATTAGAAATAATACTTATTAAACTCCTACTTAGCTATATTACACTTAGTAAAGTATATAGGCTAAATAAGGCATTTTATAAGCTAAAATAAGCCTTAAAAGTATAATTTAATATACTAAAAAAAGTATTTATAAAGCTTAGCTTATAGTAGTTATAATAAGATAAAGTAGTATTTTATTTAGATAAAGCTATTCTTACTATATATATTAATAATATCCTTATCTTTAGTCTAAATAAAGTATATATTACTTAAATTAAAGATTAATTTAAAAAATATTTTAAGATATTAAACTTTAAATTTTATTAATATTTCCTTAATATATAAATTACTTATAATAAAGCTAAGAGAAAGCTATAATTAAGCTAAAAAACTTACTTATAGAAAGTATTTAAGTAGTTTAATATAGTAAATTATAAGCTATAATATATATCTATAAAGACTAAAGAATAGCTTTATCCTACTTTAAAAGATTACTAAGTAAGTAAAAATATATTAAAAGAATACTAATTAATTATTTATTTACTAATATATATAATAATTAATACTTATTTTAACTTAATATACCTTATATTAAAGCTTAGCTACTTCTTAATAATACTACTTAAGATCTATCTTTTAGTAGTAAAATATATACTTAAGTATATTAAGTATATTTTAAATTTATTACTACTATTTAATAGTAATATTAAAGGATAGCTAATTATATTCTTAGATATTAAATATATTAAAAACTTAAGTAATAATAAGTTTATTAAGTATTATATTTTTATATTAATAAGGAGTATTATAAGCTAAAAAAGCTAGAAGTAAGGGAATATAGCTATATTAAGTACTAAATTAAAGTATATATTACTTTTCTCTATAAGTTTTAAAATAATATACCTATAAACTTTACTAAAAGAAATTAGTAGCTATAAGTTAATACTAAAAGATATAATACCTATTATAGTTTACTATAATAATAACCTTACTATTTAGATTATAAAAAATACTAAGTATTATAAATAAAGAAAATATATTAGAGTATAGTATTATAAAATCAGAGAACTATAAGATAAAAATATAGTTTAAATCTACTAAATACTAAGAGAAGAAAGCCTAATAAATATTAGTATAAAAGCTTTACTAAGTATTATATTTAAGTAATAGAGGATAGCTATAAACTTAAAGAGATAAGAGAAGAGAACTTATATATATATACCTTATATTATATTAAAGCTTAAAATACTTCCCTTATTAAAGGGGTATATTAACTTATATTAGTAATAAGTAAGTATTTAGGTATAATAATAGCTATCTAGCTAAGTACTCTCTTCCTAATACTACAACTTATGCCTACAGTCAGAGGTACTGCTACAAGTGAATCCAACACGAGATACAGTAAACGGGAGATCTGTCTCCACACACTGCAGCGACTCAGTGGAGTGTAGTGTGTGTGTGGCACTGAGGCTTCTGCGTACGGATTATAGTGTGTGGATCAACCGCAGTACCTGGCCGACTGTGTGCATAACGTTATGCGCAGCATCGCTGTGGCTGGACAGCACGTTCCTTACGCGTCTGGATCTCGGTGAGACGCGCCACCTCACCGACGCGTCGAGCGTACCTTGCTGACTACCAGGACCAGGCGTCGTCTAGCATTCGCGCGCCGCACCTTGGAAATTCGGAGAGGATCGCTAGCAGCGACACTGTCCCAGCCCAACATCCGGTCGCCATGAGCCTGGATGGATGCATCGGACAGGATGCACAGTCAGCAGCCTGGCGGTCATTCAACCCCAGGATGCACTGAGCCTGAGGGCTGTCACCTCAGCAAACGTGATGCGGGCCTTGGACTCGAGATGGACTCCAGATGGGATCATCCAAGCCGCTCTATTCCTTCTGAATGCGGACGGGGCTGATACGACGGCGACAGCGACGACAAGAAGAACAAAGGCGACGATGACGACAGGGAATAGAGTTCACGTGAATGCAAGTAGCTGCTTTGGCACAGCAGCGCGGGCGGTGATAGACCAAACCATGGATGATGGACTCCGTGATGGCTTCTTCGTCACCCCTCTCAGAGCATGAGGAACGTGGCATGGATTGCCTGGTCGTCCTTATATATACAATCCTGAGGCTTGCAGCAGTCACATACGACCATACCCACTGGAGAACTCGGGATCCCGTCCGCTCTCCCATAGATAAGCTAGTGAGGGCTGGAGTAGTAGTCGGGTCGGTGACGACCGGCGAATGCCCGGTGTTGTATGTTTTTGGTCCTCGGTAACACGATCTCTTTTCGTTGCTTCTTTTTCCTTAGCTGCAGGAATGTCGTGTGGCTAAATCCCAGCAGCCATCCCCTTTCTCGCATGCAGCTATTGCGCATCACGAGAGCACTCATAAACTGCTCGTCTCATGCTCGTTCTGGCCCGACACATCCCTGATTGCGTGTCACTTCGTGGGGTTGGACCTCGACAACGCCATAGACAATCATTTGCTGCAACAAGCAAGCCGCATTGTCCACCCACTGGGGTCACGTAGACGTTGTTGAGTGGTTTCTTGACTGCGTCTCGCTCAGTAGCAGCTTGGAGGTCAGCTGATATCTTCGAGTTGAATCCTCTAAGGTTTGCCGGCAAAGAAGCGGTCAGCCTGATCTCGAAAAGGTTAGGATGATGGGCCGATAGATCGTCAAAGAAACTCTGGCCGGCCTGGGTCGACAGCGTGCGTGTGTGTAATGACCGAGGTTTCGTGGGGCGTCGCCGAGTCTGGAAGATGTCAGGGGCTGCCTTTGGCATGACTGCGATGACGTTGCCCCGAAGGAGCTTGCGTCTAGTGGCTGCCTTCAAAGCGGTAAACTTTACTCTTCGCAAGCCCCGATATCAAACCCGTGGACTTCGTAGCTGCAGCGTAGTTTGGCTGGCGAAGTACTGCTTGCGGACAAGACGTTTAGCAAAATTACTGAGCAGAACGAGACTGAACCGCGGAGATCTGGACTTTGTTGGTTGACTGTTGGTTCTCATCGGGTGGCATTGAAAAAAAAGAGTGACTGACGAGTTTGGGTCATTTCAGCAATGGAGCGGATTTGGTAAGTGTCGTCAGATCTAGCACAGGAAGCAGGCTGGGTTTATTGTAGTAACTATGTTCACAGTCTGAGACTTCGGTCTGGCTGCCGAAAACCACATTTGGAACAGGGGAAGGTCGAACAGCACCTTTCTGATGGACCTGGATGGCTTGGAACAAAACTCTCCATCTTCTCGTGCGCGTCGCCGCATCCATCTCCCATGCAGACCCCTAATTGACCAAAGCGGTACCCGCAAATGTGTTGCACGTGAGGATTTTGAGCATACACAGCGTCCTGGTCAACAAGGTAGCACGGAGCGCCAGGACGGGGCACGTGGGTTATCCACGCCAATGTTGACCTTGCGGCCATGGCTGGTCGAGGAGATGTTCTTTGCCTAGGTAGTCCGGGTGTTGCGCACTTGTCGACCAGACGCTTTCTGGCAAGTTCCCAGACGAAATGATGGACCTGAACTGCAGGCTGGGAATTGGGATGGAGTAGTGAGCCAGAGCCAATAGACGTGCAGCAACACGCCGTGGTCCCTGTCGGTGTAACAAGACTCCTTCCTCGAGATGACGGAGACACAACCGTTACCAGCACGAGAATCGAGGCGACGGAGAAGTCGGCCGTGGGGTGGTGCTGATGACGTGTTGCTGGTCGATCCTGATGTCCAATCTTTCGCGGATGTTATGAAGAGTATGTTGCACATGAGGGACATGGTTTGGTGCATGCCTAGAGCAACGACGACGAGGATGATGGGGACGACGGGGACGACGGGGAGGAAGAGTATGAGATGAGGTCTGGCTATATGACCATCAACCAGCGCTGCCGCAAGTGCAAGCAAGTCAATTCTGACCCCCATACTTGTCAACTTGGTATTCCTTCCCCCTAGGCTTTGATTATTAGCTAACTTACAAGTCAGTCAAGTCAATTCCCCCTACCCTATAATATGCCCTCACGTATACCCTCACGTATGCCCTCACGTATACCCTCACGCCCTCACATACCTATATAAGTGGGGCTAGGGCTAGATTATAGCCTCCTATTAACTAGCTATTTATATATAAGACATCAAGTCTAACAATTCAATTAAGGGATGTGAAATTGCTTACTTAGGTGGTGGCGATGACGTCAACTTGGCCGATTGGCTTGTATTACTTGCCAAGTGACTTGCACTTGCGGCAGCGCTGCCATCAACCGTGAATGGCACGAAAGACATGACGGAATGGCAACGTTGTACATAGATGTCGCCAGTCTAAAATGAATTGCCCATTAATATGAGAGAGGTCTCGGGCAGCTGTACTCACGTCTGACTACATGGCTTGCTCAGACTGCAGGCTTTGGTGCAGAACAGCTTGTCCCATCACCACTGCTCGGCATGACCAAATCTCCAGCAAGATAGAAAAGAGCCTTGATATCCCCCAGTGTTGCTGGGGCGACGGAGGCCCACGCAATCCGGAGCAAAACACGCCCAAAAGACCCGAGCAAACGCCAACCAAGACACGTGTTGACGAATGCTCCGCAAGCCTCCAGTAGTCATCTCCAAGCCCGGGGCGTCTTGTCTCTTGTCGCAACGGGGCATCAGGAAGAGGGTCCAGGGCACTTCCAAGGAAGGCAGCACTTGCTCATGAAACATGTTTATCGAGAATATCGCACAGGAAGATGTGACAAGAAGATCAGTCCGAATGGACCGGCCGAGAGGCCGGACTCGACAACACCTGTGGCCACGGTTAGATGAACAATAGCTCAGCGTCCAAGTCAATGCCACGCGGAGGTTCTCGAGACCGAACAAAATGGGGGCCGCTGTGTGCAGTTGCCCTCCTCCCTTCATGCTCATAACGAGCCGAGTACGCGATTGAATAGATAGTCAGGCAACCGCAGCCGGACAGCTGTCGACGAACCGACGGACCATAGCCTGGCTGAACTATAGACGCAGGCAGCATAGGTCGAAGGCTGGAAGCTGGGACGGGCCAATACCAACAAGCTTGCGGCCACAGTCTGTGGGTGTGGTAGAAATCACTAGAAAACCACCAGAGACAAGGAGCGTCGGCCTCCATGCCAGCAGCGTGGCTCGGGGATGTACGGGCTGTTATTAACCTCGAGCAGAACTTCAGGGGATGAATCAGCGGAGGTGAAAAAGATGAAGAGGCAGCATAGTGTGCGTGGGTACCAAGGCCGAAGAGAAAACGCCAATGGACGAAGAATGTCTTCTGGAGACAATTCACGAGGACGAAGCTCACCAGCAATGCCCTCGTACGGGACAATGGCGACAGATTGGCCTCTCTTACTGACCACGTCCGGCATCAATTAGATGCTTCGTCTCACTTGCCATCTGGGGTTCGTGACCCAGACATCCAGTTTGACCAGGCTACCGTGACGCGCTGCGACGCATCCAACGCTTGAAGCACAGAGGCAGCGATGGCCGGTGTACGGGGGTTTGATCAGATCCACAAGAGCCAGAGCTCGCAAAGAATTCGGACAATCGGGATAGGCGCAGAGGAGATAAAGAGAAAACGAATAGAGAGGGAAGAGCAAGAATGCCAGGGAGGTGAAGAAGGTAGAGCAAATTAGCGACACTGCCTAACGGACGGAGATGACGCGAGAAGCTGCGAAAAGGACGGAATCAATAGAAGCGTCAGCATACACCCGAGGGAGGGCTTTGGAACAGGTACGCCCGGAGCTGGCTGTGTTCCCGAGGCACCTTTTGCGCCGTCCGCCGTTGGCACATCACTGGTATCCAATAGCTGAGGACTCGCTTTCAATCGCCGCATCGTTGGCTTAGAGTTCAACGGCCCGACAAAGTCATCGCGCCAGCCGCAATACCTCGTTGTGATGTGTAGATACCACAAGGAACGCTGTCGGAAGTTGCGCGTTGATCTGTTCCGCTGGAATCGGAGCTCGTCTCAGCTGACAGGTCTGGCAACCTAGGATCTGTGATCGGGGGCTTTGAGCGCGATTGGAGAGACGTCTGTCGGAGATGCTCGCAGTCGGGGGCCAAGGGCGGGAATGGTCAGGAAGGCTAGCTGCAGAGCAGAAGGTCAGCTTTGGTGCAAGTCGCCGAGGATATACAGAGGACGGAGGTACCTTCAGGCTACTCAGCAAACCGATATGGTCGGGACACGCAGCAGGAGACTCAGCGAGAGCTAATCGATTGGGAGCGTCGAGTTGACGACTGCTGAGCTCGAACGTGGTGGAGGTGGCGGCAAACGAGGTGCAGGTCGAATAACGCCGAAAATGCGTCGTGTGAATGCCGAGTGGAGACATTCGGCGCCTGGTTCTCTTGCTTTGCAGAAGTGGCCTTGGTTGGCGACCATGGTACTGAATGGGAGCGGCGCGTTGTCGATCGGGAGGCTGGTGTCCAGCATCGGGCGGATCGTTTCGCGGGACCGATCGATTGCTGTGTTGGAGCGGTCGATGCTGGAGCGATTGCCTGCAACGATGCCGGCGAGACGACAGAAGCATTTGCCAGCCAGAAAGATTGTTGACAGCGCCATCATGGTTGCCGACAAGGTGGGGATCATCCGGGTTCCCGACCAAAAACTCCCACACGAGTGGGAGTTTTTGAGAGCAGTTTTGGGAAAGCTCCACCCAGTAGCAGCTTTCCCCTCCAGTGGTGGTAGCTTTCTGGAACCTTACCTCCCACGGTAGCAACAGAGCGCTGCGCCTGCCAATTATAGCGGACGCGATGGATTTACTTCATGAGAGAGAGATTGAATTCCATGCAGATGACTTGGGGTCATCATCCCCTGCTGAGGTGCTGCCGCCCCATCATACCGGGCTCGACCATGCCATTTCTCAAGCCAACGCTCCCGCCGTTGCATTCATACCTGAAGAGACGAACGTTCTTGTGGAATAACTTCGGTTGCGGTGAGCGCTACTGCATTGTGTCATGTCCCCGAAGCACGGGCGAACCCCGGACGTGATTGAGCAAACAAAAGACTAAGACTGAGAAGTGAAGCCGTCATTAACACGATGAATGCGCGAGAATTCGGGTTTGGGCATTCACTTGACTTGTTGTCGTGGCCAACCGACGTCTCTTCGTTTGGCAGAACCCAGAAAATTGATCAAACGGCCTGGTTACCGCTGCCGCCTTGACATGCCTGCTGGAAAGCGCAGTCGCTCGCCACCAGGATCGTTCACCATAATTACACCATCTTTCGTGTCCATTAGGCTGGTGACCCTCACTCTCTAGTGTGACAAACATCGCTGACGTTGCCCCGACTCGGCGGACACTCGGTGGGTCGGGGCGAGCCACATGGAAACTGGCTGCATCGTCGATGGATTGAAAGTGACGAGGTACGCATCCCAGCAGTCGACGGATCCAAGCCAATATGAACGAAGCGGCACCCAACGCCATCAATGCTTGGTGTCACATGTTGCGGTATGAGCTTTCATCCCTCTCGCACGAACCGTGCATAACTTCAGGAAGACTGCCCTGAACACTCGTTTGCAGGGCGGCCTGTTGAAAGCACTGGGCGATGCCAAGTGGCATGGACGCCCCAAGAGGACACTCGTCTTCAAACCTCGACACTTGTCTCGATCGACATCAATCCCTCCGCTGTGGCTTCTACTAGCGGATCGAGCAGAGGCGAAGCTGACGGGTGGACACGGGCAATGGTCGTCTTGATGATACTTCCCGGCTGCCTCTCTCTGTAGATGCTACGTGGCAGGTATGGCCAGCACAGAGTGGTATTCGCGTGCGCTGATGCTCGATTGAGAAGCGAGGAGTAAATCGATGAGATTGGATCTCGTGGCACTGTGGTCTCCTTCTTTTTTTTTTCTCGAACTGCCGCATCTGGGATCTTGAAGGAGGGGACTCGATCGACCGGTTCGCTGCGCGCGCTCGTGTGCCTTGCTACTGAGGCTGATGGGTTCGAAGGGAGCTGCTGGAAGGTGAAAAGGGGGCCTCGAACAGTTTGGGAGCTCGTTGAGACAGTTCTGCAAGGGGGGCTTTGAGTAGCAATTGCAGCGACAAAAAAGCTCACTATTAAGAGGGCGTCGCGCGTCTCAAATGAAAGCCCGAGATTGGGAAAAGGCGCCCGCCTCCGCCTAGGGGTTTGAAGTGGGATCAGAGCATGCTCGGTGGAAAAGAAAAGCATCGATGGGTGCCCGGGATGCCGTGGCGGTCCGCTAACGTCAGCTAGTCCCGCAAGCAGCACACGCGAAACCCGACGTGAACCAGGCTCTGCAGACCCGTGCTTAACGAGCACGTCGCCCTTGCGTTTCGCCGATCCTGGCATATTGAAAATGCGCTTGTATCTAGCATTGACTCGTCTTCTCTGCTCCCTCTCGCAAGCTGGACCTCGGAATTTTCGCGTGCTGCCTCGCTTTCTTCCGGAACGGCGCCCGCCAATGAGAAATGGCATCGGCTCGCATACACACAAACACAAGCATCACGTCAAGGCAGTGAGAGTACTGTTAATTCCATCGTCCTCACCTCGTTCACGGCGGTGCTGTTTGATTCGGAGTCCGCCACCATGCAGTTGATCTCTCTCATCTGTTGGTGCGAAAATACACCTATGTACCCTCATCCTGGCCAAAATATAAAGCCTTCTTTCCTATCACAATGTCTTTCTCGTCTCCGAGCCCCTCCCAAGCCGCATCCCTTTCTCATACGTGCCCTTCATCCTCCGTAAGCGAACCCAGTTTGTGTTGTTTGGCCTGATAATGTTGCTGGTTCCCCAGGGCTTCGCGTAGCTAACGATAAGCTGATGTTCTCTCCCCTCTGCGTCCGCGAAGATCAAGCCGTCCCTATGGAGCGACCGCTGTGATGTGCGATTGCGCTGCGTATTCTAGGGCGAATGAGGATTCTGTGCGGCGTGGCTGGAGCCATTGTTGACGATGTTGCTGGCTTCGGTCTTGGTTGTGCTCCAGCGAACGACAGGCTTGCGGTCTCTCTCGAATATGGCCTTGTCTACGGCGTTCGACACGCTCTGAGCAATCGCGGCAAAGGGGATTCGGGTGGAGTCGTCGGTCAGCGCGCTGGCGCTGGCGCGGGCGCGATTGCGGCCGCGGACGGTCCTGCCGTAGTACCCATCACGTCAGTCTGGAGTCAGAGGAGCTGAAAGGAGGGAGTTGGGGGAAAACAGGAAAAACCTTTGGTTGCGAGAGCGGCACTTCTTCGGCGGGCCGGCAGTGGCATCGTCACCGCCAAAGTAGTAAGGTCTGAGGGGTAGATGTGCGTCCAGCTCGGTCAAGGGTGTTCATTCCATGGCGCAGTGCGCATCTTGATGATTGTTCCGTCCCACGTAGAGGCAGATGAAGCATTTGTCGAGGTTCTGCCGGATCGACTCGTAGGCATTGGCGTTGCACTGGTCGATCTTGACGCCGAGAGCTGCGCGAACATGTCCTCCGGATCCCGTGATATGTTCCTGGAACTTTTCTGCGACACTAGTGGTATGCTGGGAAGAGACAACCTCGATGGTGAAGCAGGCAACTAGGTCGAGACGGCTGAGATTCCAGCCATCGCCAGGATAGAGGTTCCCACCCTGGATGGGCACTTTGCGATCGAAACCACGGACATCAACTCCGAGGACGTCGCCAGCTTCCCTGCTCACGACGGCTTCGATGCTAGCTGCGCACTGATTGTGGAGGGTGGTTGGCATTTTCAGGCGAAGCTCGCCTTGGTTCGGGTAGTAATCGAAGTGAAGCTTCGAGTCGTCTAGGTTGTGGGCGTGGAGAACATTGCGGATGTGTTCGAGGCCGTCAACACGAGCAAGTGGAGAGGCAAGGTAATCGGGTTGGCCAGTCCCACTGTCGCATTCGATGCTGGTGCTGGCGGAGGCAACCTGGGTAGGAGCTCGTAGGATCTGAACGGGGATGGCGTGGTTGCCTGTGGCCTCAATTTCGGTGTTGAGGCTGGTGCTGCGACTCGTGTTGGGGCAAAGCAGGAGACCACTGGATCGCAGGGAAGCCGCGCTGCATTGGCGGAAGGTTGATGAGGCCAAGATAAGACCGATGTGCGTGCTTTCGACTAGGACGGTTCGAGTTGAATGCCGTTGGAGCGAAAGATGCGTGCAGGGATCGACAGACACGAGAGCCTGGACCAGCTCGTTCAGGCTGTTGACCTTGGCAGCTGAGCACTGCCTGGGTGGGCGACGTGGACAGAGATTGACGGCAGGGGCGAGAGAAAAACGTTGACGAAGGACGTTCGACTTGGAGGTGTGCATGATGGCCGGGTCCTGATTGGACGGATGGAGGAGTCGTCCGTGAAAGGACGACGACGGGATGAAAACGGACAGAGGCGCAGGTTTGCAAGTGATTTTCGACGCGGAGAACAGAGCGATAGATCCAGGGACGGTGTTCTTCTCCATTTGGTGGAATGGTTATTCGTGATTGCAGGTAGTCTGTAGACGGCAACCGGCCCTGGGATCTACTTGGCTTCAGTGAAGGCGGTGGTAAATAGGGCGCGTTTCCCACTGGAGAAGGCAGAAGAATTGGTCGCAATTCGGCCTTCAAGGGAAATTGGACCTGGGGACCAGATTCTCATCGCCAAAAAGTAGTTTTCAGTGAACTATTCGCCATGTTTACACGTCCGTCATGCAATCCCGGTCGTCGTGTGCATGTTGGTTGTACATGGCGGCTGCAGACAGTGAGAAGACGAGGTATCAGCAGGAGGGTGCCGAGCCAGCAGTGCAAGGCGTGACATGACCAGCTTGAAGATTCCAAAGGAGTGCGGAAGTCGCAAAGTCTTTTTGAACGTTGAGCAGGCGCTTGAGTCGCTGGCCCGCGTGCCTTCCTTCCGATGGTTCAAGGAGGAGTGGGTCCCTCAAAAACTCCCACTCCAGTGGGAGCTTTTGGGACCAAGCACCACGCATGGCAGCAGCAACCTTGGAATGTGACGCAGCGTCTTGACGTGCCCACTCACGTCAGCATTCAGAGCGACAACACCATCCTCGCCCACCAGCGTGCACATTTTCCCGCCCACCACGATCCATCCATTTTGGATTCTGGTTCAAGCGAAGCCAGATTGGCCGATGTAAAGGAACGACCCGCACCTAAATCCGTGTACTTGCTCGACAGACTTGTGGTGCCCGCCAGGTACCCTCGTCGCACTGGGTCATCGGATAATGTTGCAGAAGCGCGACGGGTGACCAAAATCTCACGATGTCTTCACTTCTCCACCGTGCAAGCGAGACTTGCAGTGGCAGGACAGCTTCAGCATCAAATCGTGAGATAACGATGCTCTGAAGTTCATTAAAGCGTGGGATCCATGGACCCCGTGGCGGGACGGCCCGGTGATGCTGGTTGGCACCGGTGGCCAGCGCGGCGTCACGGCGCCGAGCTAGCGAGGAACCCCCAGGGACATCTGGCCTAAGGCAAGCAGCTTCTCATTAGGTACCTAGCTGCAAAGACAGATGTCGCCACCTTCCATTGAAGAGAGATAGAATGTTTTCCACACGAGCCATCCAATAATGTCCCCCAAGGAAGGATTTGTCAGGCCCAACTCATGCACCGCCAACCCGCAGCGATGAGAAGGAGTGGACAGACCTCACACTCTGCCCACCAAAAAATGTGATGTACAAACCAACACCACCGTTCCTGCCCCCCAAAAGCTCCCCCCAAAACCTGCACAGTGACCATCACCCTTACTGCCGCAATAACCACAACATTACCTTGCACTCTTTCAGCAACTGCAAATCTCCGAAGCACCCCACGGACTTCCAAGAAACGCATGGAATTCCACGACGTCGTCACTCTGCCGTCCACTTTCTCGTTCTTGCCGTCCCTGTCCACCCGAATGGCCACAAGTGTCCGCCCGGATACCGAAACCCTTCATGGGTCCGTTCTGAGCCTAGCGTATCTTGCTGGGGCCCCTAGAGGTGGGAATTGGCCAGGGCCCCGGCGGTGGAAAGAACGGCGCGAAAATGAGGCCAAGTCCGCATGAAGCTGTCGTGCCCCCACACGACCGCGTGGGAAAATAGCGGAGTTGTCCTCCCGGCGGAACGAGAAGAAATCCAATCTCCATCAAACCATCCACACTACCTCATCTATAGTGGGATATCACTATGCTTGCATCACTTTTGTTGACTACTGTGGCCCCAAGACCATCCTCGTAGAAAGAAACCTCTGTGCAGCAAACGAGGTAGCTACCCAAGGCATCCCAGCAATCCCATCCAAGCTGACGCTGGGATGTCATCAGCGATTTTCGTTCTAGCCTGAAATTTGTAGCAAGACTGTCAGTCTTTGGAGTTCGTGTATTAACGTGCCAATCTCACTGACTAGGGAAGCGGCCGTGAGTGTCCGGGGGTGGGTACCCGCAAGGCAAGGTCTGGAGAAGATGACAGCTCGTGGTTCTTCGCACACCTGCCTTGCATTGCTGCACCGAACCATGGCTGCCAGCCACGGGTGATAGATCTCATGACTTTGATGGTACATGAAGTCCACAAAGTAAGTCATTTGGTTCGTCGCATCTCGCCATGACCGCCGCAAAGCTTCCTCACAGGTCTTGACTTGGATTCTCAGTGACTCAGAGTTGGTTGAGGAAAATTCAATTGACTGGAATCGAGCCTGAACAGCGCCCATGGTGACGGGGAAGTTTTCTGCCCGCTCTCTTGGCCCAGTCCGCGCCTTGGTTGGAATGGGTGCTCTAATGCGAAGGGAATTACCAGCATGCAAGGACAGCAGCGGAAGGTGTTTCGACAGCCAGGAAATTTTGTCCAACTTGCGTTATTTACATGGTCGAAATGAACGGCGAATGAGATCGGGTCAAGGATCCCCACGGAAAACCCGGCCCGCCGAAGACAGGATGTGCTCGGCTGGAACAGGTAGTCTCTTTTCTACGTGCAAGCAAACCATCTACCGCTGGTTCACCGATCGGAACGGGAGTCTCACGAGCTCTTTCGGGGTCGGAAGGTCACCATCATGCAAAGCTTCAAAAGTTCCAGACCTGAGAGAGGGGTAGTAGAAATACTGAACAGCGCGGCTACGATGCGATGGGAGCGCTCGTCGACGACATTGATCAATATTCAAGAAAGTTCAGTCGGGACGCCGTCGAGACGCTGCAGCAGCGAATATTGCTGGCGGCTTGCCTGCCGCTCGATCGATGGCAATCAGTGCCGTAGTATCGCAGTTATTCATTGCCCGGGAGACACGGAGAGAGGGCGACAGAGCTGGCGTCAGCAATTGGAAGCAGCGAAACAACTGGGCAGTAAGACCAACACAGCGACAGAGAAAGCAGAGTGCAATGGACCATCTAGGGACTGCGCACGAAAAGATTGTGCGGCCGCGGTCGTTGATCCATGCAGTGCCCTGCTGAAGCCTTCCTCGCTGTCTGCTGGACCGTAATTGCCATCGGACCGCGAACAGGGAGTTTGTGCCAAACGCGCAAATGGTAGGGGCACAACCGGCCGGAAGACTGCGGGGTAACATGCCAACGAAATGCTTCGTGAAAGAACGTTGGAGAGCGGCAACCTGCATGGTACTCGTGTGCGCGAGAGCTGAAATCTGATTTGGCGGTGTCGGCAGCGGTTTGTGGAGGAGTTTCGTTGCGACCAAGGCATGTTCGACGAGTCTGAAAAGGACGATGGAGCCTTCGGTCGTTCCCAGTGTTGGTAATGGGCGGGGGGTGTCGAGTGGTAGGCTCCGAGATGGACGAAAATGCCCCGGGTTCGCACCGAAGACGGGAGGGATCCAGTCAGACAGACCGGCGCGCGTTCATCGGGAATGCGGAGGCAAAGGTGAATGGAAAGAAAATTGGCGGATGATAGAATCAAGGAATGCCGACGTTGATCTTTGAAAATGGAACTGGTGGCCAAACCGCGACAAAGACCTGGAGTGGTGGGGTGAGGGGCCTGCTGGGTGTTTCTGGGGGCACTGCTAAGGTAGAAGCAGCAGCGGCCGTGCAAAAACAACCGGGACAGTTTCTTTCCCTCGACCTTTTGCCAGCCCATCACATGGTGGCGCGACAGCAGTGGCGCCCATACCAAGTATCACCCCCCAGGTGTGCCACCGCAGGCAGGACTTTGCAAAAGTGGGCCAACGTACACCTCACGCCGTCACACCTGCACCGTGACCCGGTACAATGGCCCACTCATACCAACGGGGTTACGTAAGGTAGGTACCTGAGGGTAAGGTAGGTGGCTTGCAAGCACGCGTCGGTGCAGACTCGATCTTGGGTGCTTGAATCCTCCACCTCAGGGTCTTGTGTGGTCGATGCTTCCAAAACCAAAAGTGGAAGCAAGGTCGGCAGTCAGGCATCGTGTCCGTACCTACTTTGCTTCTTGTAGTAGGCTACTTAGGTACGTTTCCATCCATTGACAGGTGTTGGTCCCGCTGGCTTCGTGCACAGGCTGCACAGCAGCCAACCCGCTAGAGAAAACTGAGTGCTGACCCAACGATGCGCTGCACATCGCGACAAGCCGACCGACCAGCCGACATAAGCGTCCCAGGGCAGGCGAATTGCCACATACGACTATACCCATTGGAAAACTCGGGATCCCGTCCGCTCTCCCATAGATAAGCCAATGAGGGCTGGAGTAGTAGTCGGGTCGGTGACGACCGGCGAATGCCCGGTGTTGTATGTCTTTTTTGCCTCTACCTGTGGAGGGCTCATGGGTCCGCAGCCATCTCGTTGGGTGGTGGGAGTTTTTTTCTAGAGTCAGCTGATTCTCTGATGCCGGGCCACCAATTGTCGCTGTAACGGCACGACCCGTCCGGCTTGTAAATAGGTAGGTACCCAAGGTGGCTACCGATTTCAGGGGTGAAATCGGGAGGTACCCTCTGTGAACACAGCGGCAGTACAGTGGATACCTCCCGATTTCACCACTACAAATCGGGAGGTACCCGGACTGGACACAGTGGTCGCCCCGGTGCTTGTGCTCGGGCCGGAGAGGTCGTTGCATCTCAAAAGCTCCCACGGTAGTGGGAGTTTTTTGACACCACCTTGCCTTGAGTGTCATAGTTGCTGTCTGCTACCATGAAGTTGCCTGCGCAAACCTGACAAAAGATTCAACGCCCAGGCATGTCGTCTAAAGAGACTTCAAGACACCGTGCAGGTGGCGTGCCTTGGTTTAGAAGCTGAGACCAATGAGAAGTGGTGTTCTGTCCCAATCCGGGCAGTGAATGACTCGCGCAATCGATGTGCATCACTAGAAAGCTGTCACCACTGTCTGCAGAAGCGTCTGTGTCGCAGGAAGAATAATGCACCCGACGCGTCGTGATTTTAGAGTCCTGCTACCGCGATTCACTTTCCGATCAACTCAACTGGGCGATATCAAGTAAGAGGCAGTCGGCCAGCTGGAAGAAATGGTTGCAGGTTGCTTGCGCAGTGAACTCGTTCAGGTCTTCGCTGAGCGCATGACAGCTACTCAGTGGGAGCATTCGGGAGTATCACAGGTGGTGATTGGACCTTCTGGAAGTGGGTCTCTCAAAAACTCCCACACGAGTGGGAGTTTTTGAGAAGAGCACGTGAGCAGTAGTTTTCGGAAAGAGCACTTAGCGTGGGAGTTTTTTTGGAAAGAGTGGGAGCTTCTGAGATGACGTCACCCTTTGAGATGGGACTGGCTGCGGCGACCATCCGTTATCGCGTCTTGGCCAGGTGAAGCGTGGTTGCCTACACAGGCACCCACCTGCCCACACCGTCAAGCTTCGTGTTCATCAATCCCTCAATCTTACCTGCCTTGGTCCGCCTTCTCTCCGCCATCCTGGTCACAACCATGGCGTTATCCACCACGACAACCCCGCATCGCTTCGTCTCCGAGTCACCGATCATTGCAGCATTTCTTGAGTTTCACATCCCGAAACCTTGGCTTTTGCCGCAAGCTACCTCTGGCTCTTCTGCCGACGGCCGAGCCCGATTCCCCAACCTACTTTGCTCCTGCGCCGGCAAAATCATTTCCCCAAGCCTCTTCTCGCTGGCAATGCTTTTGCGCTGACGCGCGACAACCTCGTTCGTTTTGACGCTCCCCTCTGCCACCGATGCTCGTGATCTCGCCGTCGACTACGGCGCTCCCTATGGCCACAAAACCCACAATTCCCGAAACTCTGTTCATTACAGACACTTGGCCCGACGTCCCACAGCGCCTGATCTCGCGAACGATCTCTTTCGTCGTCGGCTGCTTTGTCGGCGATCCTCACGCTCCTTCATGTTATTCAGCAAAGATGGCTTCTTAAGGTCTCCGGCCGTCTGGCGAGCCATGTGCTGCCTGCTGAACAATGCTACAAGATTCCAAGACCGAGATCACCAAAACC
The DNA here is from genome assembly GCA_028639655.1 of Colletotrichum sp. SAR 10_66. Lineage (NCBI taxonomy): Eukaryota > Fungi > Ascomycota > Sordariomycetes > Glomerellales > Glomerellaceae > Colletotrichum > Colletotrichum sp. SAR 10_66. Next base: position 19,054 of record JAQIUS010000074.1, on the reverse strand, counting down.
CACGTCTGCTCTCTCGGGATCAATCCTGCTGTTCTGGCCACAAATGCGCGACTCAGATGTCTGGTTTGCGCGCTGCGAACGAGAAGTCGTCCAATCCGAAACGAACCATCGACTGCGGTGAGCAAGTACACAACATCAGCCTTTTCTATCAAGACGCAAATAATGACACTACTCCCACAGGACCCAACGACGGGGCAAGATACCGGCTGGCGCTTCCAATCCATGTCTTCTGACGAATATTCACGGCCTTCGTGCTCTGGGTTGTCAGACCCATCGGAGCCCCAACTTCTCCTCCTAAATATTTTTCTTAGTACGCACTGTTAGTATAGGCTACCTTACTACTGCTATTTCATTAATAAGGCTAATTTCTAATATTATAATAACTGCTATAACTAAGGCTATAGCGCTAGTATACTATATAATATTACTATTATTACCGCCTTCTTAAGTTATATTTAATACTATTTATCTAATTTAAATAAACCTTAAATATGCTTAAACCCCCCTATAATCACTTAAGAAGTTGATTTTAAAATCACTCTAAAAAAAATAAGCTTATAGTAATTAAAGATATATAGATTTATTACTAATTATATTAGACGTTAGAGATATACCCTAGATAGCTAATTAGCTACTAAAACTATATAGACTAATAATAAATACTATACTAAATATATATTATAGTATAAGCACTTAGGGGTTAGCTAGAGCTATAGACTTTACGCTTAATAACTTAAATAAAATTAAATAAATTAGTAAAAGCTATAATATTATTATTATTACTTTAGTTAATACTATATAAACTATATTATAATAACTTAAGCTTAAATATACTAAGGCTATAGAATATTATACTAAACTACTATTATCTATAATTAGAGAGAAATACTACTATAAAGTATACTACTAAGATCATACTTATTTTACTACTAATAATACTACTACTATAAAAAATATTAAGACTTAAGTAGATAGTAATAGAAGCTCTACTTTTAGTAGAAGCTTTAGATAACTTAGCTATATTAGAACTATCTCTAAAATCTTAAACTATTTAGTAGCTAATACTATAAGAACACCTAGAGATAATATAAGAACTATAAGTAGTTAGAATAAAGTATAACTAAAAGCTAGAAATTTATAACTAGCTAACCTTAATAACCTTTATATCTTTATCTAACTCTTAGTAAACTATAGCTATAAGGAGCCTTTAATTAAACTTATATTTATTTATATAAAACTTATATAAATTAGTAAAGTCTAAGATTTAGATATTAGAGTAGTAACTTAGGTACCTTCTAATATTATAATTATTATAATATCCTAGAGAGTATATATAGCTATACTTACTTACTATACTAAGTTATCTAAACACTTTAATATAATAAGTATTAAGGAACTTAAAGTTTAAGCTATATATACTCTATAAGAAGTTAAAGCTATAATTAGAAACTATAAAGGTATAATACCCTCTAAGCTTTATATTTAAGCTGAGATTAAATATACTACTAAGCACTTATTTATTAAAATTTAGACTTTTATAACGCTATTAACTAGGGGTAAAGAGTAATATATATAGATAATTACTTTTTACTAGAAAGTTAATACCTTTTAGGTTTTTAGCTCTTATTATACTAAGTATCTTAACTATAAGCTACTACTTAAGTAATACTAAGTATACTATAAGTAGTATAAGTTTAGAGAATATATTTATATACTATACTACTAATATTATAATAGGTAGAAATATAAAGCTAATTATATTAATAAAGTATAATATATAACCTATAATAGTTTATATAAGGTAACTAATAAGAACTATTTACTATACTTTTAATAGAAGGATAGTATTATAGTTTAGCTATTATAGAGCTAGTACTAATATATTTATAAAGTAGGCTATTAGTTTAGCACTATAGTATTTAAAAATATAGTATATAAATAGATAGACCTAAGCTTTTTATAAGGTATATAAAATAAAAGTTATAACTTATCCTCTATAACTTTTAACCTTAATAGGGAGGAGTTTATACTATAAGTAATTAATTCTATAAAGGTCCTACCTAAAGATATCTTAGAAGATATCTTAAAAAGAAGGGATATTAATAAAGTAATAAACTTAAGAGAATCTAAAAATAATTTAGACTTATACTATAAATAAACTATTAAAGTTACTATCCTAGTATAAATAACTAGATCCTAATTATACTACTATAAATAGAATATACTTTATATTTTAAGTAAATATAGTAAAAGTAAAGCTTATATATAATATTACCTTAATATTTACTAATTATTATAAATTTAATATTATACTTATTTAAGAACCTTAATATATAACTAAATAGAAACTTAATCTTACTAAAACTAACTCTACTTATACTTTATATTCACCTATTTAAACCTAGAACTTAATCACTATATAACTTAGAATCTTAACTTATATTTATAAGGGGATTATTATACTAACCTCTTTTTTAGTTATATTAAACTTTAAAAAACCCTATTAAGATATCCTTAGCGTTAAGCTTTAAGAAGTATACTACCTTAATATATACTAAGATATTAATAAATTTTATATCTTCTATATTCTATTAGATTAGCTACTACTATTATGCTTCTTTATAAGAGGAGACTTTAATATAAAATACTATATATAATAGCTAAGAGTAGAGATAGGTAGAAGAAGTATTTTATTAGCTAAACTTATTAAAAGCTAAAATATTACCCTCCTTAACGCACTAAAAGTACTAACTTATTAGCATAGTAATATACTTAATCTCTACTTCTCTAATATACTATTAACTAAAACTAAAGTTACTAGCTATCTTTATATTAGTTCTAACTATTTAACTTTAGTATCTATAGTACTTATTACTTAAAGCAACTTAAGTAAGGCTCCTTTTATAGTAAAAAATAAGCTTAAGCTTAGCCTTAATAATATACTAAAGTTTACTACTAAAGTAGTAAATAATATATAGATACTACTAAAAGCTTTTAATACTTTAGAAGACCTTAATAAAGCTATAGAAAAGCTTAATACCTTATTATAGTTAGCGCTCTTTATTATAAAGAAGAGATACTACCTTAATAGGAAAGGTATAATATAGTAGAATATAATATATATTAAGACTAACTAGAAGTATAAAGCTGAATATAGGTAGAATTTAAACTTAGAAGCTATTAATAGAGCTAAGAAATATTATAATTATACTATTTAAAAAGTAAAATCTACTATATAAGCTAAGCTAATTAAGGAAATTAATAGTAATATAAACCTCTATAAGATTATAAGCTAGTATAAACCTAAGTCTTAATTTTAGTCCTCTCTTTTATATAATAGTGAAAATAATATCACTAAACCTATTAAGAAGGTATAATTCTTATAGATAAAACTATTAGAGATATATATAGTAGAAGATAATATTAACTTTTACACCCCTATAGTACCTTAGTAGAATATTATTATAAACCTAAAGATTTATATATAGGAAGTATAGAGCGTTATACTAGAAGTAAGTAATACTACTTTAAGTGCTAATAGTATTATTATAGTTATACTATAAGTAGCTTAGCTATATATCTCAAACTATATCTTTATATTATATTAAGCTTATTATATAATTAGTTATTACTTAAAGGTATAGTATATTATAGAGGTCTTAATAATCCTAAAGGTGAATTAAAATACCTCTATATTAAAAGGCTAGTAGCTAATTTTACTATTTTTAACTATTAGTAAGGGATTTAAGAAGCTCTATATATAATAGGTAGTATACTATATTATAGAAGAATAAATACTCTACCTTACTATAGTAGGGGCCCTACTTTAACGCTCTACTATAGATATTATTAAGGTATTAGTATATAATATAATAGTAAGTTTTAACTAAGGTTAGGTCTATATTTTTATTATAAATAATATTAAAGGTATATTTAATATAGTCTTATAAAATTATCTCTATTAGAGACTCTAAGAATAAAGCTAGCTACTTAACTTTATTTAATAGGTTTATTACTTTATACTAAATTAAATAGTAGTAATATACTATAAGGGATATATTATGCTAATAGAGAAGCTATTTTATAAGCTACTATAAGGCTTACTAGCTTCTTTTATGCTTTATCTACTCTATATTAAGCTAATATATTAGATTAAGGATAAAAAGATAAGATTTAGTTATACTAATAATAGTAGGATCTTCTACTTTAGAGATAATCTTATAGAGTTAATAGCAAAAGCTTAGAAGATCCTTAATAATATTATTACTTAGGGGAAAGAAAACTATATAGCGTTAGACTTAAAGAAGATAGAACTTATCTACTTTACTAATTAGATTAAGCTGAGACTTAAGGATAAGCTGCTATTTAGTATTTACTATAAGGATAGAGAAGTATAGCTATCTAAAACTATAATCTAGCTTAGAATAATATTTAACCTAAAGCTTACTTTTACTAAGTATATTTAGGGAAAAGTAGCTAAAGTGTAAAAGGTTACTAAGTATATATAAAGCCTTAATAAGGTTTACTTTAAGGTACTACTAGCTACTATAAGGAAAGTAGTATATACTATTATATTACTAAAAGTACTATTTAGCTTAGAAATTTAATACTTAAGCTTTAAGAAGCTAGGTAAGAAGCAAGAAGATATTAGTTAAAATAGAGGCTTTAAGCTAATTTCTTATAGATTATATAGGCTTATTAAGGCTTTATAAGTTATAGTTAATATTACTATTTAAAGCTATCTCTTAATATAGAAAATAATATTAGTTAATATTATATAATAAGAATTAAGTATACTACTAATTAAATATATCTTTATATTTATTAAGGATTACTACGCTCTATAGTTAAAATAGCTAGATAAGAAGCACCTACTAGTTATAAGGATTAAGGGGTATAAACTCTTATAGAACTAAGGTAATATTATTTACTTTATAAACCTTATTAGCGCTATAAAGGATATATTAGCTTTCCCTTATTTATAGCTATACCTAAAGGACTATAGGTTTTAAGATTTACCCTACTAACTAGAGACTAAGGATGAAGTAGCTAAAGTATACTTCCTCTAAGTAGAATTATTACCCCCTACTTATCTAATAGTTTATACTAATAAGTTATAACTTTAGCTAGAATAAACTAGCTTTAGTTATATAGTTTATAGAGGCTTTAGGCTTATTTATACTAGCTATTAGAGATTTCTATAAGTAGAGGTTTTTAATATAGAAATAAAAGGAGCTTAGGTTAGCTTGAGGGTTACTATTAATTTACTTAATAAGGATATTATAGCTATTATAATTTATTTAGATAATATTATAGTAGTATTTTATTTAGAAAGTACCCCTCTAAAGTCTTTATAGGAAGCTATTTTAGACTTTAAATAGATAGTTCTAGAGAACTAAGTAATAGTACCTATCTTAATATACTAAATACTTAGCTATAAGGATATACTTAGTAATAAGATAGTAGATTAACTTACTAAGTATAGCTTAAAAATTAAGTCTCTTAACTTAATATTATAGCTTCTAACTTTTAGCTATATTAAGAGAGAGGTATACTATAAAAAATAGATAAAGCTAGATATTTAGTAGTACTATAGAGGCTTCTATAAATATTACGCTTTAAAGCTTTTAGCTATTAATAAACCTATAATAAAGCTTAAGATACTTTTAAGGACTAACTTATACTAACTAATAGCTATAAAGAGTTACTATAGTAACTTTACTAACTATTATAAAAAATACCTCTATAAAGATATTAATATCTTTTATTCCTATAGGTATTAAAAGATACCTAAATACCTCTACTACTACTATAAAATAAATAGGTAGGGTGTTCCTTAGTTTAACTAGAAAAAGTTTATATAGGAATAATTAAGGGTGAAATAGCTAAAGTATATTAAGTATTTAACTAAATTATCTTTCTATACTAATATTTACCTTTAATAAAATATTACTAAATATATAGAGCATAATATACTTTAAGCTTTAAACTCCTTTAAGATATAAGTAGCTATTCTATTACTTATATTTAGTTATAATTTAGTAGATAGGCTTTTATAGCTAGAGTATTATTATATACTTAAGTATATAGTAGTTTCCTATTAGTACTCTAACTATACTTCTATTACTACTAAGTAGTATTTTTTCTTATAAACCTCTTACTTATAAACTTTCTAAGTAAATATATATTAAGATAATTACTTAATAGACTAACTAGTACTACTACTTATTAAAACTTAGACTATATTCTCTTAGTATTAAGACTATATAAGTAGTATTACTATTAAGAGACTTAGATATTATAACTATAAAGTAATAATTCTACTTAGTAGTTTATATCTATATCTATATCTATATTTATATTATATTATAAAGATATTAAGGAAGAGGGGGTTTTACTTTTAATAGGGTTAGATTACTTTCTATCTACTTAAACTATATAGAATAAGGTAGGATAGGATAGGATGTAGTATATATATAGCTTAACGCAGACGCCCTTTGCCCTATGCAGGGATGTACTAGCGATTAAACAATACCACCACCACCACCCATTGGAGCCCCGACCTCCGTGGCCACGCGAGACACCGACATCGAACAGGGGTCGAGACGACAGCGTTGCTCGATGGAGATTCGTCCATACCGCTTCGGAAAACCCGATAGCATACGGCAGCAGCGAAGGAACATTCGAAGAGAAAACGGTCTGGCTAAATTTGGCTTTCCAGCCAAGGGCCTCGCTAATTAGAGATGCATCCAGCGTCTCCAGAACAGCAGCTGTGGCAGTATCGGAGACAGTGCGGATGGCTGCGATGGCATCGAAGCTACGAAACGCGCTTTGCCCAGCTTGGCTGATATTAGACGCTGGCCACAAGAATACTGGATGACGGCGCCGATGCGATCTGAATGCTATCATGCCACATGTGCCCCGGATCAGCCGGCGGTGCCCACAGACAGTCAAGCGTCAACGAGCAAGTTCAGCCCAAGGCGATGGACGGGGAGAACTGCAAGGCTCCCACTAATGGAGACCGATCATCACCAGCTGTTCTCCTCGGTGGTTCCAATTTCGAACTCAAGTCAAACAAATTTATCGACGCCGACTTCGTCCAAGCACCACGGTCTGGGTAACACCCAACATGCCCGACAAGATGCACATGACAATGATCACAGGGAGGCTGGGCTCGGAGAAGGCGGAGAGGGTGGCCGGTGGCACGGTGGCCAGCTGCTCCGATTTTCCGAGACGACGAGCTTGAAGTTGGGCATGGGTATAGAATAACGAATACAAAGATGGCATTGATCGAGCGCCTCGAATGCATTGGTTGCAATTGAGGCCGAGGCTCAGGAACTTGGGTTCTTTGTCATTGAACAGTGCAGCCCATCAAAGCAAACCCTTCGTGGACCCGTCGCGCCTTGTCCCTGACCCTGTCTCGCGACAGATTCTTTGTTTCAGCGAATCTATTTCGACCATTAACCCTCTCCCCATCCACCCCATTCCAAGTCCCAAGCGCATCTGAGTAAGGCCAACATGCCCCATCACGCAACTACAATGTGCGCGAAGCTCTCTCTCCATGAAGACAGCACGGGAAGCGTCGGCAGTGCACCTGAGCGAATCTCAAATTGTGCCTGAGCCTCCTGCCCTCGCGCATAGATCTTCGTTCATATCCTCATTTCTTGGACGTTGCATCCCGCAATTCTTGCCGTTCGCATCTTCCCGGATTCCTCCGTCTCCTCGCCGCCTTCAGGAAGTTTGCTTGGCACTTCAACATGCACGCGTACGAGGCAAAACAGTATTCAACGTCCGCCCAGAAGGCTGGAGTTTTCGTTGCATCCACATTTCCAGGAGAGCATCCTCCGTTTCGGCCATATCCGATGAAGCAGGCCGTCGATTAAGGTCCCTGGAAACGCTGCTTCCCCACGCACTTGGCGGGCCAAAAATATCTCAACTGATCTACAAGGGACTGTCATCACCAAAGCGATTGATTTGCGCAAACCAGCCTATGTCTCTTGACACGAAGAGCGGATGGAACGAGAGGGAGGGTCCTCTGGATACGGGAACTTGTGGTTTTATTGTCCAGGTGAACAATGCAGAGGACTTCATTGTTGTAAGCCTGAAAACGACGATGCCAGGGCTTGCCTCGACGCCGTCAGCGTCACTGTCATACCAAAGATGCACAATTAGTACATGATGAACGAGGGGAGCAAGGATTCGAAGGCAGTAATTTCGGCTGACGATGCTCCTCCCGTCTACGCACGTACATCCGACTTGACAGATGGGATGCAAAAGATTGCGTTTGGGCAGTATCCATTACCATCCGTACATGCTTGCATCAGCTATCACTTCTCAGGGTATAGATGCGAAAACATCTCGTTCACTGCAGACACAAAGGCTGTGGATTTGTTCAAGCGAGCGATCTTGACTTCCTCTCCCTCGAACACTCCGAGTATTGGCAAACATGATTTCGGTGCGGTGTTCATCACCCTCCCTAGCGATGATCTGTCAGGCACCCAACCTCGTATACTTCTCCTTATGGATGCTGTTGTCGGACGCGGGTCTGGATTATGGTCATGTACAAAGAGAGGTTGCCGCCGGCATTATCCACCTCGATGTCCGGACCCTTGTGCATCCCCGCGCCGTTGGCAGCGACGCGCTACTTGGGCGTGCTTGATGGCACTGGAGGCAGCTTCGACGTTGAAGCCCGCCATGGTCGAGATGGCAACTTGACGATGCCCTTGCGGCGATAATATCATGTCGTCTGGCGCCATGATGCGAACCAGTGGTGTCGGTTGGGGTTCTGCGAAGTCATCGTGGTCGACGGGCTCAAGTCAAGATCGAGGAGTCTGAAACAACAAAAAGTCAGTAAGTGATGAAAAGAAGAGGGGTGATGGCCTTTGTCACTTTTTGCAGACGGCAAAGGCCCATTTGTCAAGGCAACGGCCTCTCAAGGCCACGGCGACAATGGAGCCTCCTTCTCCCTTGCACCCAACGACTCGAACAAAGAGGCAGACCGATTCAGCGTGGAGTCGCCCTTCGACGGGACCCGTCGGCAGTAGATGTTGCGAATAGGCGAGGAGGTTGTCGGCAGTGTGGAGAGCTGTCTCTGTTCCCGGGGAGCATTACTTGCGGTCTTTCGGGCCTGGGAAAAGCGCTTCGCCCACTGGCATTGGAAGGAATGTTTGCGGCCCTCCATCAGTGTTTCGTGGGCGAAGCAAGCCTAAGGTAGCCTCCACCGGATCTGGACGAGGCACTCATTGTCACATTACCAGAAGTCCGCCTCAGAGATGGAAGGTACGTTGGGGATGCGACCCAATCTCGGCTCCATCCATCGTAGAAGGGTTTCATTTTGGAAGGGGCAAGGCAGGAGGGAAACCCCGACACCATTCGTTCCTTCCCCAACTTCCTATTGCTGCCTCACGGGTCTGCACTGCACTGCACTAAGGTATCTTACCTTACTTGCGGAAGTCAGCAATTGTCATCTACTTGTTCCAGTGAGCGTCGCCTCTCCCATCCATCAACGTCACAGCCTTCTTCAGACCCGCATCACTCCGTGTTTCCTTTTGTTTCCTCTTAGATGCCTGTATATCGACCTGCATCACTCGAACATGGCCAGGTTATCCAGAGTGCACATGTCCGCGAAGCCCCTGGTACCCATCTCCCCCGACCGTCCAACCCCACCTCCCAAAGCCGCCCCTAGAGCAGATCTGGTCGCTACTTCTGCTAAAGCTGCGCGTAGCAATTTGCGCAGCCTTATGGAGGCCGTCGCTGACACTTGGGACATCTCTCCCGCAGAAATGATCGCCCACTTCGGCCAGACTACCAGCGAGAAATTCTTCAAGGAACTAAAAGGCCTCGCTTCGGCGTATTCCTTCGACCTTGCCTCTCCCGTACTCAAGAAGGTCCACTCGGAAAGGCGTTCTGGCAAGGTGTCTACACAAGGTGTTTCTCGTCGAGCAGACTGGCTCCCATCCGATGTTGTTCGTGCCCGAGATATCCTTCGCCAACAAGACGAAGACAGAAAGACCAATGTCGATGAGTCATTGGCGGCATATCCTGACCCTGAACTACCTCGAAGGTTTCAAACGCTCCACCACACCACTCCGAAATTGAGAGGTTTCGATCCACAGCTGTCTGCTGCCACTTTTAGAGACGACAGTGTTGCCTTCGAATTCAACGAGAAGGACCTCGAGAAGGAAATCGACGCTTCCAGGCCGCCCTCCAAACACCAGTTGCTAGACAGCCAAGGCCTGAAAGGAGACCCCACATGTGCTGCATTGCCCGCTAACAACCACCTGACCAACTACGCTGAGAAAGAGGCCGCATCACTTGAAAGCACTCGCGACAACTTGGGGGACACATTTGGCCACGGTTTAGGTGACGACTCTGGCAATAATCCCAAGAACGAGCTTACTCCACCAGACGACGACGACCACCCGCCATTCCCAGGTTCCGTCACAACACCAAAAGCCCAGCTGTCTGACTCCGATACCTTATTTACGGTCACTAGAAGTGTCTATGGAGCTGGAAACAATCAGAAGCTTCCTCGAAACACCTCGAGCCACGCCCCGCGCAGTGAAGACGTCGATCTGCGCCTCAAGCTCCACCCAGACATCGACCACAAGACGGTCAAGTCGACACCACATCCTTCCAGCTCTAAGCCTATCGAAGCTACTACCGACTTCCTCTCATTCCCAAACGGTACCCCCCGCCAGAATATTGCAACGACGGTCAAGATACGAAGCGACACACCCAAGAACGGTCTTGGCAGCCTGCAGCAGACGTCCGACATTTTTGACAGCCTGGCCCCAGGCAGACGATTAGAGTCCCAGGCAGTTGACGCATGTATTCGCCTTCTGACTGGGGCAACAAACTCACACTCATTTTCAAGGCTTGTGTCTACATGTGCCGCCGACCATGAGAAGCATGCATGCCAGGTTGGACACGGTCAGAAGATCATTTTCCCGGTGCACCTGCCAGAGGTGCATCATTGGGTCCTCCTGGTCATCGAAAAGGGCAATATCTGCGTCGACGTCTTCGACCCTGCCCACATGACGTCAACTGGGCGAAGCGACGTTACTGACCTTGTCGAGACCCTGGGAAAGACTTGCCTATTGCAAGGGATAAACGACAAGCCACAGTTACGATACAAGCAAACGATTCTACAAAGAGACGGAGTTGATTCTGGCGTTATTGCGCTCGTCAATGCGGCACACTTGGTTGCGGGAAAGGAGCCAAGCCCAATTATCGACGTAACCCTCTGGAGGATGCTCTTCGGATCCTTTGCGGAGTATGCCGGTGATGACAACAAACATCCATGGGGGCTGCATGCCACTTTGGACAATCTAGTAGTCGACCTGGATGACCAGGACCCGTTGCCTAACGCTGCACGGATCACTCCCGACGATATTGGGAGAGCAAAGGCTCGATTTGCAAGATGGACTGCAAAGGCAAAGACCAGCCTGCAGCACGTCTGCGCTGAGAACATCGACAAGCTCGAGGCATATGCAAAGCACATCAACGATGCAAAAGAAGTCATACTTGGCGCCCAGCATTACCGGGGACCAAAGTTTCATGCGGAGCTCACACGTCTTGAGACCGTCGCTCATGCTCGCGAGAAAATATTTCAGGGCTTCCTAGAGCTGCCAGATCCTTCGCCAGAGGACATCATCCAGTCGGAGCGCGCGAAATTAACGTTCGAAGAAGACCGACACAGGTTCCAAGGTTTTGCTGAGTCTCGACGAGGACTTCGATCGGCGGAACTCGCGCTGCAGCTTGAATCGGATGACGTTGCAAGAAGGATAGAAGCCTTGAGAGAGAGTAGCAAGCGATTAGAGGATGAGTAAGTATATGGTTGGTGCCATCGCTTCTGGTATTGAATAATGAGAGCAGGGGAGAGACGCAAAACATAAAAGGTTGCCTTACTTCTTTTCCCTCGCTTTTTCTTCTTATTCGCCTTACTTGGGTGGCTGGTGCCAAGATGAGCAGAGGCTTATGACTTAATTATGAACGGAAATGCAATGAGTTAGGGAACGCGCAGCTTTACCAATCGAAACAGACACATTCCACGCGGTTCAATGACAATATGATGCCCGCACCGTTTTCCCTCTTTGCGTGTGGCCGTCCGCCTCCTTAGTTTCGGAAACGCAAGCACAGTAATCAAGCTCAAGACGATGCCCCGACATCAGTGAGAAGAAGGACCGTGCATATATGACTTGGTGTCGATGGAAAGGTGCAAAGGGAGTAATTCGACCAGTTGACTCACGCCGCGCGACAGATGGAGCTTGAGTGGCGGAGACAATGTACGAATCTGACTCGCGGTTTGCGTCCCAAGTGCCTGCGTTTGAATGCGCTCAGATATCATATTCCAAACCAACTGAATCTCGAGGTTGATGATGATGTTTGCCATGTTTGGAATGACAGATTCAACGGATGATATACTAGCAGTGGCGCACAGATCATAGCTCCCAGGTCGTGATGGGTGGGGAGAAGAGAAAGCATGAATGCCACTTCCCTTTCCCTCTCAGACTTCCTTGGGGACCGCCCATCTCTGGTTGCATCACGCCCGCTTTCCATGAGCTTCAAAGTCAACACGAAGTGGTGGATGAGGATGAACTGCATTAATAATTGTGCTTCAAGCGAGCCTCCAATCACTAAGCGGCAGCAGCTTTCTGTCGTTACTAAAGATACGTTCCCGTCGCGGTGGTGGTGATGGTGATCATGGTTTTGTCAATTTGCGACGACTGCCTTATTGTACCCCGCCACGACGATGCAACCCCAGCGCTGCAACCCTGACGAGGCAGAATTCAAAGCTCCCGTCCAGTGTTATATATATTTTGGGCGGGATTTCGCCGTGCTGCATGACTGAGGCTGATCCAAACTGCTGAGGTGCGGCTACTGGGGACCATTTCAGAATCACAACGCCAGCATTCATTCCTTGTCATAGTCCCCGGCTGCCGCAATTGCTTCCCTCCGACCCCCGGAATTCGCGAAAATGAAAGAAAGTCTGTCCCGTCCAAAATCGGCCGACGGGGGCTTTTCGCCTGTCCAAAAGACGCGCCCCAACTTCGTTTAGCTCCTCGACCCGCCACCTTCTTACGGGCCCGGATGGATTTCCAACGGCGCCATTTTCGCAATAAATGCAACCGGCGGGCTTTGCACACGCGTCTTTTGTCACTCTGTCTTATACGAAAAGCACAGGTTCGCGCCACAGAACAATTCAAGCCATTATTCATGTTCCGCGAGTGTCCTCGATGCTCATGTTGACAGTCTTGGCATGCCTGCGGCCGACCCAACCATGGTCTTTGTGCTCTGCCAGTAGTATCTATTGCAACGCGTCAAGGCCATGAATCTCGAAATGGGATCTGGAGAAATTTCGGCGTGATCTGCAGTGAGTCAACGTGCGAAGTAGGGGAGGCTGAGCCGACACGATGGGTTGATGAAGCGAGAGGTCTGATGAGGAGGGTCACTGGGTCCCAGTCGTGGGCGCCATCCCATTCAGGGCGCATCACGGGTTATCAAGGAAAAGTTCGTGGCTAAGGGTCCATTATGAAGGCACCCGACAAGGAATCAACTCCGTTATTAACTGCGGCCAGAGATGCAACCCTGACGCGGCGGCTGCTTTTGCAAGAAGCCAAGAATGCTCAAACTCGGCAACACCAAACGTCTCGAGTGCTTCGCGTGCACGATCCTGGGCGTTGAGAGATTTGGGACGTGGATTGACGGACAACCGCGTTTCGTGCCCTCCCAGAATGGCTGTTGAAGATGACCGTGGCCCGCGCTCAAGAGAAACAACACGAACCAGCAAAGAAGAACAGCCAAGACAAGACGACATCGCCATCAGGAAAAACTGGAAGGAGCCGGAGGTCCTTGGCGTCACAAAAACATCTCCAACAAGCTTGTCTCGATGCTTGAGCATTTCGAACGCGCGAGCCCTGACCTCCACCTTGAGACGCGCGCCACAAAGATTAAGAGGTGTATCCTCCCTTGCTTGTCAATTGCGATTCCGAGCCGTACCACTCGGAGAGCAGCGAGTGGAATCTTGGACGGCTGGCGCCGCCTCTGCCTCTCCAGCTACTCGAACATGTGCTGAATGAGTACGGAACCAAAGCAGACGACTTCACCAAGGACGCGGAGGCCAGCATGACTCATGGCATCAGTCGGGAACTGTCAGCATCGTGCAAAAAGAATAAAGAAGCAGTGGCACCTTCTAAACCCTGTTGTTGAATTCCCTCGTCCGCCTCGTTATTCATTCCGTCGTTTGGCATTACCTCACGTACTTTGTTGGAGATGTAAGTCTCACTATCCATGACTTAAGTGCCACAGTGACTGCCGCTGCTTGGCTACTCAGAACCTCCAAACATCAAAGCCTCTCCAGGTTCCATGTCTAGAAGTCATGTGTACGAATATCTGTGGCGAGGCGGACGACGGCGGGACTGGCTAGACTGTGCCGTCCAACCTCCTCTGCCAATTTCAGAGTGTTTCAGGCAAGGTCACTCGAGGCCTGCGAACAACGCATCTCCTGTCATCTCACAATTTGGAAGTATCTTTCCCTAGGGGTGATTCGGGGCCGACAAAGAAGCTTGCTCAATCGCAGGCCCCGCTATTTCACTCGTTCATTGATAAATTGCTCCTTATCTTGGCATCTTGTGGAGTGTATCAACTTGGTAAATTCTCTACTTAACTCTCCTCATCGCCTCACTCTTCTCCAAATTATTCAAGTGCCCAAGGTGCACATCTGCCCATGCGGGTGCTTGTTTGCTGAGTGGATCTGGGTGCACAAAGCAAAGATCTGCACCTCGACACGACAAAAACACGGTAGCTAGGAAACGGCATGGTAGGTACCTGAATCAACATTTGCTGCGTGCACATATGCCAGCATCGGCACCTTCAGATGATTGGTAGAGTGTACGTTTCAAGTTAGTGTGAAAATATCTTTTGATACATACACTCATTTTATGCAGCCATGCCTAACGCCGAGATGAAAACACAGAAATAAGAAAAGAACCTCCATCCGCCCCCACCCCTTTTATTCGGCCGGTAAACTAGTCGATAGTAATGCTAAACTCCCGCAGCTCCTCATTAGTGTAAGTTCCCCTCGGGATGAGGCGCTAGCGGGGGCGGCACCATCTGACTCTTTCGTCTTTAGATAACACATCACCTTTTTCTGCGCGGCGTGACTACCTGAGTTTGTCAGGGGGGCCTGCTCAGCTGGGCATGACTGCAGCTCAGCTCGGCTAGATCCAGGGGCATTGGTTACCATGGCCACCAGCTGGGCGTGAGAGGGCTGATGCTCGCTTGGCCAGGATCCACGTACACCGTCTGCCATAGCCGCCGGCTGGGCCAGGAATGGATGCAGTCTAGCCTGAGGAGATCCAAACATATTGCTTGGGGCGATGAATCTAGAGCCAAAGCCCGTTTGTTACAGCGACTGGTCCTAGGTTGGGTGGGAAAAGAGTTAGAGACACTGCCGATCATCGTGTCCCTAGATCCAGGGGCTTCCTGAGCTGTCGGTTGTATGGTTGATTTCCATTGGGCTCGCGAAGTTCCAGAGAGAATGTTGTCTGCCGTAGGTAGAGACTGGCTCCTGGATTTCTGCCTCTGGACTTGGGCAGCGCTAAAGTTGTTTTCGGTCGCCGTGAAATCAGAGCCAAAGCTCTTCTCGAATAATGGTTGAAACTGGGCTGGCTGCGATACGGGTTGCGTAGGTGTAGAAACATTGGCCGCCGGGTGGGGCTGGAAATGGACCTGGGCATCATTGAAGAGGTTGCCGGTTGACGTGGGCTTAGTGCTAAAGTTCGTGTTAGACTGTGAATAGGCTGGAGCTGGAGCTGGCTGTGGCTCATGGTGGTGAAATGCAGTGTTGAACTCCGCGACCCTGGAGTCAAGACTGATCTGGGATGGCTATTGGGAGTTGCGACACAGGCTGTGTAGGTGTAGAGATTTTAGCTGCTGTCTGGCGCTGGGATTGCTGCAGTTCGTCCTTGGTGTTCTTAAAGAAGTTACTGGTAGCTATGAGCGCCGCGACATTTGGGTAGGACCTTGTGATGCATGCCGCGGTCGACGAGTTGTTGGATGTATTCGACGACTCGTTGGGCATGCTGGCGACAAGTCCCCGTTGGGCGGCCGGTAGAGGATTGTTGCCGGCGTCTTGTTCTCCCACGCTGCCTGTATTGCCATGAGCAACAGTGTCTTCCTGGGAATTGTCGCTAGGCGCCGCTGGCTCCTGTTCTGAACCCTCCTTGTCCTCGGGCAGAGAAGGCCGAGGCACAGGCAACTTGCCCCCCGGGCCCCTTGTCCCATTCGTTGCGCCACTTCTTGAGTTGACCCCCAAGCCAACTCCCGAACTTTTCAGGGCCGTCACCCGAGTCCCAGCCAGCCAGCTAGCCAGCCACTGGGCCTCAGAGGAGGCTGAGGCGACCTGATAATCCCAGTGCAGGGCTTTCAGGTATTCGAAGTCGGGATCGGCTTCCTTGAGGTGTGTGAGCTTAGGGCTCTCCTCGTTCGTCTCGAGGAGATGGTTGTACAAACGCCAGACCTGGCGGGCGCGTTTTTGCTTGTCGGTCGACGTGGCGCGTTTCTCTCGCTCCGCGATGAGCGAACGAAAGCTATCTGTGTTTGCGTTAAAATGTCAGCGTGGGATGGAGCATGAGAGAGAGGGCCGCGTACTTTCTGGGGCCGGAACAACACGTGTTCGCAACTCGCATTGTGTAATAGAAGGACTCTTAGCCATGTACCCAGGGTGGTGGATAGGTTGGTCGTTCTGCGTTTGGTGCTGGTGACATGGTGGCCATGGTGGTTATAGAGATATGTTGTATATACAGGCCGATCATGGTGTGATCTCAATTCTCGCTTCGGCTGTTTGCCGCCTTGGCCAGCCCGATAAAGCAAGTGAGGCCATGAGTTCCGGAACCAACCACGCAAAAAGGCGCGTCTTCCGACCACCGGCCAGGAGGTTCTTGCTGTTTCCTTCAGGCGCCTCTGTTGTCAATCCCCTGACCTGTCTTGAAGATGTTGCTAAGAGGAAAGGAAACACGAGGAGGTGAGCAACGAGTGGAAAGACTCTCTTTTCTTCTATTCTAGATATTCAGCCTGGCGCCAGACAGGCTTTCATGACAATGACGTCAATGTTTGCTC
The DNA here is from genome assembly GCA_028639655.1 of Colletotrichum sp. SAR 10_66. Classification (NCBI taxonomy): domain Eukaryota; kingdom Fungi; phylum Ascomycota; class Sordariomycetes; order Glomerellales; family Glomerellaceae; genus Colletotrichum; species Colletotrichum sp. SAR 10_66. The sequence goes on along the minus strand of JAQIUS010000074.1, from coordinate 1,933 downwards.
AGCCCTCGCTCCCTACGGAACCCTGCATCATCAGCCCTGGTGCTGAAGAAAGTCCTCAGATACCAGCCCCATTGCAACTCAACAATGCCCGCACATCTTCTCAATGGCTCTTGTCCTCGCCACCATTGCCTTCACAGATGAGACCTGCGGAGACGACAAAGATATCCACGAATTCTGGCTGCCGCTCCCCAAGCTGGGCTGCACTCTCGTCAGGAACGAGAATCGGGCGTTGTCGTCCCGCAGAATGCTGCCGACCAGCCATGACGCGTTGACTCTGCGCTTCGTTGGTCCGTCGTCACGACGGTATGCAGATCACGATTTGTCTCCCGTCTTTTTCTCAGCTTTGATGACCACCTCGTGGATGAGGATACGCTGCCCCGAACCTGGATGGCTTGAGCGTTCGGGGTAGACGAAGAGCTCATCAGTTTGGTCGAGACATAGAAGCTCAAGCGGTGTGGGTGCCATCTCCGGGTATCCAGGAGGTGCGATCTGTCCCAAGGAAAAGATCGTGGAGCAGATCTGACGAGCAGATGGATCCTTGCGGTTGGCGTTGCATAATTATGATGGCGGGGATGTGGTGGTTGGCAATGTGCTGAAGACAAAACGAAGACCCGAGAAGATGAAGTAGGCGATCCGGACGCCAATGATTTAGCAGCAGCGTGAGTTGACACACCGCATGGCGCGTATTTGGAGGCGTAGATGAGTATGCTGGTGGGGAGGTGTTGATGTGTTGTAAATTATGTACAAAGCATGTATGTGGCATCTGTGTGAATAAAGCGGCTTGTATTTCTCCAAGTCAGAATCTGATGTGAAATTTCTGTTATGTACATGTAGAGACTAACGCGCCGGAATAATACTCGCCCAGATACGTGGGCGGACAATGCCGGGTCAGCGTATCCTCTGCGCTCGAGGCTGCCTCAGATGCTTGAGGGCATCACAGCAACATGCTGCCATGGCTTTGTAGTACCAAGGCTGACACGGGGCACGGATGGGCACAGCTGAAAGAGAATGCGGCCAGCCGGCCAGGCGGCGAGACCGCGAGAGAGGTCTCGACGATTTCTCCCTTTACCACCTATTGACTTGCAGAAACATTGAGACCACCTTGGACACATCAACAATGGCGGCCAAGAAATTCAACGTTGACCCGGCGATCGCGATGGAAAGATAGAATAGGCGACGGTTACGAGAGGAAAGGAGGCAACGTGAGGGAGAGAGGGAATGCCTTCAACAGCAATCTCAAAAGAGCGTCGAGCCCGCAGAGCGCCAACATAACGAAAACAGATCCCTAGAGCGAGCTAGCGACATGCCCAACCGCCTCCTCAACCCGCGTCAATCCCTCATAGTGATGCGCCAGCCATCACGGTACCGACAATCACAGCAGCAAATCCAATTGGATTGGCCGTGACAGTACCAGCCTCGACGCCGGAGGAAACCGCCGCAGTAGAAACTCACCAGTATTCTGGAACAAGTTCGGCTACCCGTCGTCGAAGGGTTGAAGAGTCCCGGGAATACAATCTGGGACATCGTGAAGAGTTTTTGCAGGATCTGGCGGCCGATCCGGTGGCTGTTTGTATGGTTCATCCTGTTGTCAATTATACGAGCGGCTGCCTCCGCTGTTATCAGCGACACATTCGAAGCGATCACTGGATTGGCTAGCTAGACCGCCGAGCTGTCAATGCGGTTATCCCCAGCATGGGACAGCTCCGTGTTACGGCAGTATTTCAGCGGCACCGGCGCGACGGCATCAACAGTGATGTCGGCTGTGAGAACTGCAACCGGGGACCTCCCAAGCGTAATACCACTGTTCCCCAAAGCACCGGATGTTGGACGCAGCGTCGAATACCGCTTAGGTACCGCGGTAGGAGGAGTACAGATCTTTGCGTGACAGGAGTCTACCGCAGCAAGGCTTATACTGCGAAGAGTGTTTCATTCG
>JAQIUS010000739.1:0-13003 GCA_028639655.1 Colletotrichum sp. SAR 10_66 | reverse complement strand
CACACACACACACACACACACAAACGCGCGCGCGCGCGCAAGCAGGTCATCGATCCGCGGGTGCGATCCGATGCGATATATGCACGATGAACTCTTGAGAGGTCGCACAGGAACCACACCACGTACCATTGAATATTGAAGGAAAGGACGTAGGGAGGGTGAAATGGAGGAGGAGGAAGGCGGAATCCAAGGGTACTACTAAAAAGCAATGTGTTAGAGAGACTGCATAAGGAGGCCTCAGTCTCTGAAAAACAGCCGTTTCCTATAGCCAGGACCATCCAGCTGATCCACCGGCATGAGACATGAAGTATGGACAGAGAGACAAGGGCTGTCGATTATGGTTCCCGCCTAGGCCCTCGGCCTGTTCTCCACCATCCTACAACGATACCACAGAGAAGCAGACGGCGGATGAATAGGAGCCGACGGTTTGTCCACCGTTCAGGGGTCCATGAGAATGACCGGAGGTTGAGCCGCGAGTGATGGGCGATGGCTACAGCTGGCCATCTTGTCATCGCCGTCAGTAGTGTACCCCGAGATCTCTTGGCTGCAGTTACGTTGATGCACCTCATCGGAGGGATGCGGAACAGCCAGCCGTAGGGAGGGCACTTAAGAGCGGTCTCGAATCCGTCAAACGTCTGATGTCTTTCATGTTATGAGGTACTGTCAGAGCCATGTAGAAAATCGGCGTTCTGGGCGACTGCCTTGTCCCTCACTGGCAGCCGAACACCTTCCTTCTCACAAGGGACAGCATTGGAAGGCGTCACTGTCCAGGGTACCGCCCGCCTTGAGACAACATGGGGAACAGGGTTTGGAACTGGCGGGAACTACGCCGTGTCCAAGCCCGTTGCCTCAGACCCCTACCATGCCAAAAAGACTTGCCCGACATGTATCGTGCATCTGGACCGGGATACTCAAGCCTGCTCTTGCTCCGAGAGATCAAGTTGGCGCGTTACTGTTGGCTACATATCGTACAGGATGAAGATTCCCCGGTGTGTCATGAGCAGAGCCTGGTCACGAGAATAATTCTAGTCTATGTTGCTGGAAAAGTATAAAGGACTAAGCCCGCAGGGGCAAGTTCAAGACGGAATCACAGCTCCAGAAACTACTCTTCTTATACTTCGAAACAACATTGGACCTGTCGAGACTGTGGTTTCTGAAGCAAACGTGCCACAGTTTTGCCGTGTACTTCTTTAATCGTTTCTTAATCCAAACATATACCCTCGAAGATAGAAACAAGACGGGCACCTTGATCGGTGGCTCTGAGATCAAGCTTGATTCAATTCTTCGCGTACGAGCCAGAATTTTCGAAGGACTATTGCCTTGAGCGTCTATCAAGCCCTCAACGATGGGAAAGAGCAAGATGGACGACGCTGCGGCTGCGCGTATCCGCAAAGCCCGCGGTGACAAAGTAAATTCCCCGAGGATTTTGTGCCATGAGGTGGACTTCCTCAAAGACAGACAGCTAAACATGACAGGACGACTTCGCTAAGCGTGCCACCATGGCTGCTCAGGCCAATAGAGATAGGGAGGCGTCAAGTAGAGAGCAGAAGGGTGGCTACTCGGGCAGTGGAAGTAAACAGGAAGGGGTAAGAACGAAATAAAGCCCTAGGCCTCTTCAGGGCAGGCAGGGCAACGTACGCTATCAGGATACAGTAATGATAGATTGGAATGCAATTTGCACGACCCGTGCCAAGTCCAGGTCTCTCGGTAGTAGACCAATTGCTGAACCATGAACAAGCAGACGACTAACAGAAGAGAGGGGTTCGATGAAGGATACGGGAAAAGAAAGCTAGGCAGGGCAGGTTCGGTGAGTGTCTCTGGTGGGTTGCAGATTCCACGAGGGGTATGGCGGAGAAGAGAAAAGAGATTACTGAAACGCACAGTTAGTTCACCGGTCTCGGTCATGGCTTGCGGGACCCGTGGGAGAAGAGAGGACGGGGGAAAATGGATCAGAACAAAACCAGGGTTGCTCGAAAATGACTGGGACGACCCAAGTGGCTGGAATTTCGGGGAGTCCAAATCGGACGTTAGTAGCCAGGATCAGTGCTATGAGATAAACTAAAGGGATGCCGGGGTCCGCCAGATGGTAGACGTTGCCATTGGTCTGGAGAAGGAAGATCACATACGGGGCCGTTGAAGGGCGTCGGGGCCAGATAGGTGCCTAATGTATACTAGGAATGGCGGGATGAGGAGACACCATTCAGACATCTTGTGAGGGTGTGCGGGTGTGCGGGTGCGCAGGTGTTTTGCAGCCCGAAAGAGAAGGCTCTGGTCCCCGACTGCAAGACGAAGAAGCCTCCATGGATATGACGGATGCTGCTGCGTACGGGCGTAAGGCCGCGGAATTCCTCATGCGATTGAGAGACCGTTGCCGACAGTTGGAAGCATCCTGACAGCAACTGAGGGGTGGCGTTGTGGAAGGAGGGCGTTGAGACCAAGGAGGAAACTTGGGGCCCATAAAGACAAATGGAACGTTTGGGTGGAGTGGAGGCTTTGTGTTTTGAGAAAAAGAAAGGTGAAAGTAAAGGAGGCGTACGGATATTGCGAACAGGAAAGACTGCCAGCTTTGGTTCTGGATGGCCTGCGATTGGAGACGACGGGAAGCAATTGCAGATGCGCGTATGATGCTTTGGTGCATACAGAGTTCCTACCTTATTAGTGTGCCATGCAGATAATGAGGCCGACACCTACTGCGTACTAAAGTATGCAGTACGTGCTAAATAATTAAGCGGGGCCCGATCGTCTGTAGTCCCGTCCCCTCGGTGGCGTACGAATAGGAACGGTCGGGTAAGGTACCTAAGGTACCCAAGGTAAGGTATCGCACGGGATGCATCAAACCCCCTGCACCGGCTCCTGCACCCGCCTGTTTTCTGACGTCTTGCTGCTTGCCAGCCTGCCTCACCTCACCCGTCCTATGTAGGTACAACCTACTTACTACCTCACCCCCGCCGAGCAGCACATCTTCACCTTTGAGTCTGTGTTTTCTCCGCCTTGATCCCCCGATTAATCTCCGTCGCCCAAGTTTTGTTTTTTTGGTCTTTTCACGGCCAGTCTAATCGCGACTCAGGTGTGAAGCCATCTGCAACTCCGGTCCAGAGCCGGGCCTCCTTCAGAGCCACGGCCAGAGCCTCACCGCACTGCGTTTGCCAGCCCAATCCACCGCTCTAGCCCTACCCGACCGATTTTCACATCCCACTTTGCAGTCCCAGGACATGTCACTACTGTAGTCTCTCACCGTATCCGTATCTCTTCCCCGCACCAGTAATCATGGATGTTGGTATACAGCGAGCTCTGAACGACAAACTTTACGACAAACGAAAAGTTGGAGCACTCGAGTATGCAACCCCTCCCCTGAACGGGATCTGGCCTCTATCTTCTCCTTTTCGCCATCTTCCATGACCCCCCCCCCTGTTAGCTGACATCCCACTCTGTCTAGACTCGAGCGCGTCATCCGCGAGTTGGTCGTCACCAGAGACTATTCGAGAGTGCAAGCCATCCTCGAGCAGCTATGCAATGAGTTTGCTTACGCTGTTCACCAGCCCCATGCCAGAAATGGAGGTCTGATTGGCCTGGCTGCCGCTGCCATCGCACTTGGTCCTGTAGGCCTACCTCCTCCCTACCTGGGATCTTTATTCCTAGTCGCGATACATGTTCAACTAACCATGTCTAGGAACTGCCACGTTATTTGGAAAAGATAGTGCCTCCAGTCTTGGCATGCTTTACGGACCAAGATGCCAGGGTGAGGTACTACGCCTGCGAGGCCATGTACAACATTGCCAAGGTGGCCAAAGGGGAGATCTTGATATACTTTAACGATATATTCGACGCCCTCTGCAAGGTAATGCCCCCGCCTAGCTCATACCTTGCCGCACCATCGTTGGGCTGGTATTCTTTCGTTGTGAGCTTGCAATCTGACATGAGTTTCGCGGTTCTTAGCTTGGAGCAGACTCAGAGTTATCCGTCAAGAACGGCGCTGAACTACTCGACAGACTCATTAAGGACATTGTCTCCGAGTCAGCTGCATCCTACGTATCCGTCTTGGAAGGAGAGTTGGGCCAGGAATTCACCGACAAAGCAGACGCTGAGGATCGCCCTCCTCCGCCGACCGCCTTCTCCCTTCGCCGCTTCATACCTCTTCTCCAAGAACGTGTATGGGTTATCAATCCCTTCACTCGCCAATTCCTTGTTGGCTGGATTACACTGCTCGATTCTATCCCTGATCTCGAGCTGGTAACATTCCTACCTGACTTCTTAGGCGGTTTGCTCAAGTTCTTGAGTGATCCCAATCGAGACGTTCACGTTGCCACCCAGTCTTGCCTAGACAAGTTTCTCAGCGAGATCAAACGGATCTCGAGAGTTAAGAAGGGCATTGCAGAGAGTAAAAAATCTCGAGAGGGCGGGAAACGCAAACGTGAAGAGTCTGTCGATTCAGGAAGTGTTCAAATTGAGCCCGAAGACGGCGATGAAATCACTTCACACAGCGATGATGAGGGTAGTGGCGAGGAGGACTGGATACCAGGTCAAGATGTCCAAATCAACTACCGAAAGATTCTTGAGATCCTTACAGCTACGCTCGATTCACCCCTTGGTTTGTTTACCTTCTCGCCCCTGGGAACATCGCTCATTCACACTGATTCATCCAATAGAAGAAGATTCCCTGCTGGAATCTCTGCGCTGGATTGTCGAGTTTTTAGACATTTGCCCTGAAGAGGTGTTGCCGTTCACCCCCAAAGTCCTGGCTCATATGCTTCCTGCTATGGCCAGCGGCGTCGAATCAATTCGCCAGGCTGCCGCCCGTGTCAACGCCGGCCTAATGGACTATGTTGTCTCGCTGTCAGACGAGCCCGGAATCGGGGGGCTTTCCCACTCTAACACTCGCATACCTCTTTCCAGTGAGCGCCAAGATGGAGCGTCTAGTGCACGCGCTTCTCTTTCTAGCTCTCGGGATTTGGAAATGAGAAGCCCGACTCCTGCTCAGGGACATAACCGGTCCCTCTCAACACCAAACCCACCTTCTTCGACCGCTCATCCCCAGGTTGACTTGGATTATGCCGCTGCGGTCAACGCGCTCACGTTGCTATTCCTCAATGATCATGAGGCAACCCGGGTTGCCGCGCTAACGTGGCTGATCATGCTCCACAGGAAGGCGCCTCGCAAAGTGCTCGCCTTCAATGACGGAACCTTTCCGGCGTTGCTCAAGACACTTTCAGACCCAGCTGAGGCAGTAGTAACCAAGGATCTACAATTGTTATCGCAAATCTCTCGCAACAGCGAAGATGACTACTTTTCCAACTTTATGGTCAATCTGCTTCAGCTCTTTGCTACCGACAGAAAGTTGCTTGAGACTCGCGGAAATTTGATCATACGCCAGCTCTGTGTTAGCCTCAGCGCCGAGAGAATCTACCGAACACTCGCCGACTGCATAGAAAAAGAGGAAGATGTGGAGTTTGCCAGTATTATGGTGCAGAACCTGAACAACAACCTCATCACAGCACCGGAGCTTTCGGAGCTTCGCAAGAGGCTCCGCAACTTGGAATCCAAGGTAAACAGATCTTCTCCTTGAGGCTTCACCCTCCAGAGCGCTTACACAACAGTACCAGGATGGTCAGACTTTTTTTGTGGCCCTCTTTCGTTCATGGTGTCACAATGCAGTCGCCACTTTCTCTTTGTGCCTCTTGGCCCAAGCCTACGAACAAGCGTACAATCTCCTTCAGATCTTGTAAGCTCCGTACCCTAGATGTGAGTACCCATGGGATGTCTTACTAACTACATCAGCGCCGAGTTGGAAATGACAGTGAACATTCTGATCCAGATCGATAAGCTGGTGCAGTTAATAGAGTCTCCTGTGTTCACTTGTAAGTGGCCGTTCGTCCGTATTGATATGTCTGGTGGCTGACGATGTCAAGATCTTCGATTGCAGTTGCTGGAGCCGGAAAAGTACCCCCATTTGTACAAATGCCTGTATGGACTTCTGATGCTCCTGCCACAATCCTCCGCCTTCGCCGCCTTGAAGAACCGTCTCAACAGTGTCAGCTCGATCGGCTACCTTCATATTGCACCCAAAGTGTGAGTATTTATGGCAGTTTCTCTCATCACTAACCCATGACCACTTGTCGGCTTTGTCCGGCTTGTAAAAATAAGTGGACTGCAGCTAACCACAGGCCTACAGAAATCCCAGCCCCGCCACTAGCTCGAGTTATGACAGACCAAACAGGTTGAAAGGCCGAGAGGACGGCATCATCCGTTGGAATGAGCTGCTTGAGAAGTTCCGCAGTGTTCAGGAGCGGGCCCGACGGGCGCAGAGACACTCCGGGGACGTTGACGATAGTCGAGGCAGTCTTGGTTTGACAGACTTGCGCTTGGGAGAAGGAGCGGACATCAAGGGGGGCAAGGAGGCACGTAACCCAAGTGGACCACCGGTTCCAGTGAAGGACCCTGCACCTCCGGCCGCGCCACCTGTTAAGCGAGCTGGTCTGGGGATGCGGGGGATAAGGAACTTGGGCGGTGCAGTTAGGGGTAAACGAGCTGGTTGATGTTGTTGTCTTTGACAAGCGAGTTTTGTCTTTAGCGCGTAGTAATTCTAATACCCTAGTGATGCAAGCTGCAGCGTGTGATGTATGCTAAGCTACAGTAGAAAGTGTTCATCATCGGTCCTTGCGGGGACTCTCGCGTTCGACCAAGCCCTCGAAAATGGTGTCTCGGCGCCGGATAATGGCACGGAGATCGGTGCGAAGATTTTCAAGTTGAAGCCGAGCCCTCTGGACGTCGTCTGGAAGGCTCGAAAATTGGGTAACGTGGGCATCCAATCCTCTCCTCTGGGCCAAGAGCTCAAGATACTTGCTTTCTTCCTGTATGATTTGCTCAATGGCGGGTTGGTCAGAGATATGCGACTGGTTCGCACTTGAAATTCGGTCCTTCAGCTCGGGCAAACGAGCGGCCATGGCCTTGATTCTCCTTTGCATGTCCAAATTCTGGCGGGCAAGGTCGTTGGTGGGTTTGTAGTCGTCGCTGCGCAGCGTTCGCAGAAGCTCGTCTGCAGTAGTAGACTCTTGCTCAATGTACTTCAGTAGTATGTGCACACGAACTCTCATTTGCTCGAGTTCGGACGCTCGGGCATGGAGATTTATCATAGACCGGCCGAGGGTTTCGGCGTCCGGGTACGCCACGGAAAGCTGGCATGAAAGTGTCGCCATAGAGTTGAGGGCAGTGCTACCCTCTCGGGTGAGGTGATCCTGAACGGCAGTCAGAAGCCTCTCGCGGACGGTGGCCGTTGGGGGCAATTCAGAGAGGCGCGCTTCGGGTTCATGGTAAGCTTCGCTGATTTGATGCAGAGCGGCAGCCTCAGCCCTAGAGACGAGTTCACGTTCCTCATCCGCAGTCTCATTCAGCGAAGCTAGGGCGAGGAGGGCCTTGAGGGTTTCTGGATTCCGCTCAAAAGGCGGGACTGCTCGGCCGTGGAATTTGGCGGTAAGCCAACAGTCAACGTAGTTCCAGTCCTTGGCAGTAGAGGCAGCAATGCGTGCTATTGAGGGAGAAAAGATGGCGGTCGACGGTGGGAGGTGAGACATGCTGACGGAGGTAGAAGGCTGATAGTTGGAGACAGCGGCGAAAGGCCGTGGTTTTTGTTATTGTTGATTTCTATCCTGCAAAGGAAGGCCAGACCGGGAAGGTACAGAGTTTCTCTGGGTCTGGCAAAGCCGGTGACAATACCAGGTGCCGTGATTTGTTCAAAAAGTGGCTTGCGTGCCGATCAGCGTTAAGGTAGCAGCTACCTGACATGGATTCTGGAGACTTCCCAGGTACGTAGCCTAATTAAAGGTAGGTACCTAGCTAGCCACCTACTTGTGTATAGGTACGTTCAGAACGCGTGAAAGTGGGGCAGATCTGTTCTGGACACTTCAGTGGTCGCAGGCGGCAAGCCGCATTGCTATTGACGGAAGAAGTAAGGTAACATTAGGTTGAATGGGCATAATCGGAATACTTGCGCCGTACCAAATTACCCACGTACGCAGCACGTGTACGTATAGTTTCCTGAAGATGCAGGGGGAGGCTGTGCGACAGCCAGGTGAGAAGCGTTAAGGACTACCTGCCCCACAGCCCATCTCCAGCATTATCAATTTGTACCGTCCATCAGATCGTGGCGGTCTTTGAGGACAACTTTTCTAATTCGACCACTTCGACCACATCACTCGTCGTCCCCCCCTCCATTCCTTTTCTAACTTATTGTCTTCTCTCGACCATTTCCACGCGTCTCTCCTTTCCGCAACATCTCTTTTCTCTACCTATCTCCTCGAGGATTCGCGGCTGCCTTTGGGTGCTCGTCCCGGCCGCCCGGCGTCAGCGACAGCCATGCACATGCACGTTCGCCTATGCGCTCTGGCTTTCGCAGCCACGACACTACTCTCTTCGCCAGCTCTCGCAATTTCAGCCGACGAAATCCCTTCAGATACCCCAGTTTCGTCTTTGCTGTCCTCCGCCCAAGCCCATCTCTCCAAGGGAGAGACGAGCGACGCCCTCGTTTACTATGATGCCGCTATCGCTCGGGATCCCTCCAACTATCTGACCCTCTTCAAGCGCGCCACGACCTACCTCTCCCTCGGACGAACCAACCAGGCGACCGACGATTTCAACAAGGTCTTGGCAATAAAGCCCGGCTTTGAGGGTGCTCACGTTCAATTGGCCAAGATCAAGTCTAAGGTTGCCGACTGGGAAGGCGCAAGGGAACAGTACACTCTGGCAAACAAGGGCGCCACCTCACCCGAGCTCGTCGCCCTCAACGAGGCCAAGGGCGCAGCTCACCTCGCCGAGATAGCAGAGAAGAATGGCGATTGGGAGGCATGCGTCACTCATGCAGGCGAGGCCATCCTTACCGCGAACCGGGCTATCTCGCTCCGCGAGATGAGATCTCGCTGTCGTTTCCAGCGCGGTGAGGTTGAAGAGGGCATGAGTGATCTGCACCACGTCCTGCAGATGCGGCCTGGAGACATTTCACCACATATTAAGATTTCCGCCATCACCTTCTACGGACTAGGCGACCTCCAGAACGGCTTGACCCAGATCAGGAAATGTCTACACTCCGACCCAGACTCCAAGCCTTGCAAAAGGCTCCTGAAGCAGCAAAAGGCCATCGACAAGACTTTGGCCAGGGTAACGAAGGCATTCGACAAGAATCAACCTATGACCGGAGTCAAGTTGTTAATCGACTCGGCCGATGAGACAGGTCTGATCACCGACATCAAGACCCATGTTGAAGAGCTTCGTGCGGATGGCACCATTCCCGCCACTGCCCCCTCAGCTCTGTACATCCGCGTGTTGGAAATGGCATGCCAGGGCTATTACGACGTAAGTAGTCGGAAGGTGTAGGGCTTTCTCTGGACAGGATTAACAGCCATTGCAGATGAATGGCAAGAAAGCTAAACAGTACTGCGATGATGCGCTCGCGCTCGACCCTCGATCGTTTTACGGCCTCCTATACAAGGCCAAAGTATTGATGGACAAGGAGGAGTTCGAGGCTGCCATTAGGTCTCTGGAGGAGGCTAGCAATGCTAGACCTGACAAGAACGACGTCACCCAGCCTCTAATGCAGAAGGCCCAGATCGCGCTCAAGCGCAGTCAGACCAAGGATTATTACAAGGTTCTAGGTGTATCCCATGATGCTGATGAGCGTCAAATCAAGCAGGCTTATCGCAAGCTGTCAAAGCTGCACCACCCGGATAAGGCTGCCAAGCAGGGTCTCACCAAAGAGGAAGCCGAGAAGAAGATGGCGGCCATCAACGAGGCGTACGAGGTTCTAAGCAACCCGGAGCTTCGCGAGCGCTTCGATCGCGGCGACGATCCCAATAATCAACAGCAAGGCAGCCCTTTCCAAGGAAACCCCTTTGGCGGAGGCCATCCATTCATGTTCCAGCAGGGTGGGGGAGGTGGAAGTCAGCAATTCCATTTCAAGTTTGGTGGCGGCGGTGGCGGGTTCCCATTCTAGAGGGAGCTCGGCGGTATGAAGGAGTTACCGGTAATAGCTTCAGCCTGGAGTTAATGGGGCCTAGTTCATCAGTGGCATCTAACACACGTCACTTCTCGGTATTGCCAGCAAGAAGTTGGTAAAGTAACTCGACCAGTCTTGGTCACTTACTTTCATCCCCAAGATTATTGCGCCAGCGGAATGTAGAACATGAGTCTCTTTGCAAAATCGGCTCGTGTGACACTCCAACGTCCGCAGTTAGCTCGCTGCTTGTCCATAAGTCTGTCTACGAGTGACGTATCCTCCCGGTTCCTGCGAGCGGGGCTTGGCTCGTATCAAGTCGCTATACATAACGGGGTCATTGACAGTGCTTCGACATCCATTCCGTCCATGTCATATAGCAGTCTTCATGCGGTTCCGCTTACCAAAGCCATGTCCAAAGCTGGCCAGATAGTTGGCGTCGAGTGATAGGTGAGGTTGATCACATCTACGACCCCTTCCCCCTGGCGAAGGGCGGGTTGACAGATTAACGACGGAGCACAATGAGTGAGATGTATTGCGGCCAAAGATTGCTCGAACAAGCCCAGCAATAGAGTCAACTGGATTGAGAAGGCCATTTGTGACAGTCTCGATCAGTGGGCAAAGCCAATTTGGAGGAGAGTAAGAGATGATATTCCAGATTAACGTCTGCAAATCCATCCCCGAGCACACCACCTCCCGACGGGTGTCATTTTCCGACGCCAGCATGTTGAATATCCTTTGAAAATATAGCACTTTGCCAAACCGGCTCTCCAGCAACATATACAGCCCGCTTGCGAGTTGACCGACTATCAGCGTCCATGTTACAACACAAGGAGGTGTTGATTTCCTTCTTTGGGGAAGAAGCTCTCTCTAGGAGTGGTACACTGTGCTCCTTCAGCGTTCCGTTGCTGTAATTCCCGGCACCAGGCCAATTATTGCTCGGGTGTGGGAATCGACCCTGCCTTGCTCCGCCGTCTAAGATTTTACACTACCGCTCTAAATGGTCACAAGTTCGCCAACAACCCCTCTCTATGTGCAAAGCAGCAAACCGCTTCAAGGTGAAAGATCGTTCCTTGCGATGAAGTAAGCTCTATGAGAGAAGATTATTAGTTCTCGCCATCACTTCCATACGTCTGTCCAATCAAAGAGGGTGAACCTACTTGGAAGCCTCGTAAGCAGACCAGCAAATGGCCGTGCTGGGCATGGTCGTCACTACACGGGGCCGCACACCCTTGAAGAATCCCCGAAAGCCCTCTCGCTCGTACAGTAACCGGCACCCGGCCATGAAGCCGTTGACGTTTCTCAGCGCCGGGTCGGTCGCAGTTCCTCGTGTTTGCAACATAGTCTTGATCACATCCATGGGCGTGGTCAAGGCGGCGGCAAAGCCTCCAGCGACAGCACCAGCCAGACAATGCGTTGTCGGGTCGTACTTCTTGCTCGGGTTCATCGCCGTTGAAATAGACTCATAGGCGAGGAACTGCAGAGCAGTGAAGGGAACCGTCATCGAGAGGGTGGTAGGGTAGGAAACGTAGAAAGCTGCCAGTCCCTCGGTCTTGTAGACGTACTTAGCACAGTCCGTCATGGAGCGGTACATTTTGGCAGAGTCCTGGATTTGCATTCGCTGTTTGATGACTGGAGGCGCGAGTAAGTTGTCCGCGTTCCTAAGGGCAGGTGCTTCGCAAGCTACTTACCATCGAAGGGGTTCATAAGCGCATCGCTTGCGATGGTAGCACAAGCTCCACTAGTAGCTATCACGCTGTGTTAGCCATATAGTTCGCTCGGCCTGCGCAAAACAACTCACCAGCAGCGAGGGGATGGTGGACACCCGCCTGGTTGCCTCCCATAACATGCTTAACGGCCTCGTACGTAGCAAAGTAAACAGCATGGGCAGGGCCTGATGCAATTAGTACGGGAACTTCAAGATTTGAGGCCAGCTGGGGCAGGGCACTCACCAGCTCCAGCGACAACACTGGACATGCCTCTCCACAAGCTGAGAACCCCCTCTCGGCTGGCTATGCGGTATGTACCTTGGATCACGCCGTTGTAGACAGCTGAGGGGTTAGGGTTGAGGACTTGCATTCGGGTCTGGGAACTCCGTATTAGCAGACGGCGAGGATACGTACGCAAAGGAAAGCGCTGCCAACCGTACCTTAATGGCATCGATGGGATACATGACGGTATGCTCCTGCAAGTATTGAGAATCAGCTTCGAACCTTTAAGCAATCCATCCGGCCAAAGCCAAGCTCCATAAGATGGGACAATACGTACAGCTATGCCCGCGAACGCCCCGGCCGCCATATTTTGGACCAGGGAGAAGTTGGGAGGGAGCGATTCGTAGCTATGGAATATTCCCAGTCAGCAATCATAGTTGCTACCACAAAGGTGCATTGGGAACGGGCCGGGCGGATGTGGGTAGATGGGCGAGAGGAGTGCGCACTCATATTCCTCGACGGGCTCTGCATTGGGCTGGGCCATTGCGGCCGCAGCGTCAGATGCTTCGCCGAAAGGCTTAGGCTGAAGAGCCGCCAGATTGACAGCTTGGGGGGGGAGGCGACAGAATTGCCGTGGGCGCCAGCGGTTGCGGCGGATTGAGCTCTCGTTGACCCGTACTCAAGGATCGTGTTGTCGATTGTCTCGGTGTCCTTTTTTTAGCCTGGAGGACTGAAGGGTTTGCGCGTAGGTGCGACAAGACAGACGCCGGGTCGGCCGGAGGGGAGCGAATGGGGTTCGGCGCGGGAGAAATCGCATGTAAACTCGAAGTGATCACTGAAGATAGCTCATCGGCGAGCGGCGCAGTAGTTGCAAATTGCGATGCACGGTCAGCGAGGACGCAAGAAGACAAAGTCAAGGTTGCAGGCGAGTCAAGGTCGACGGGATTGGAGACGGGGCAAGAGGGCAGAATGGTTTGGGGAGAAGGGCAAAAAAAAAAAAAAAAAAAAAAAAAAAAAAAAAAAAAAAAAAAAAAAAAAAAAAAAAAAAAAAAAGGAAGTGTAATAAAAAAAATAAAAAAATTTTTAAAAAATA
>JAQIUS010000738.1:0-13026 GCA_028639655.1 Colletotrichum sp. SAR 10_66 | reverse complement strand
GGGCAGATATCACCTTGGCTTTAATAATGAAATGCCGAAACCATGCAAGATTCCGTGGAAACCGTGATGGCGATGACAGGCAACCTCTTCTATTGGCATCTCGAAGCCATGCAAAATGCAGCCGCGCCCCATGAAGTTTCTCGACGCTTCTCCACATGAGCTCTTGTGATCATGGATTTTGCCGTTGCATCGCATCCCACGTCCCACTCCCCACAGTCTTGACTCTGCGCTAGTTGGGAGGAGGGTTGCAAGGGAACGCAGCGCGCATCTGTAGGAATCCTTGCATGTCAACCCTTTTTCATGGTATTGCAGTGCGTGGGCGACTCCGATATGGTGCAGGTGCATGGAAATGTTGCCGGAGCGGGCTGGAACGCGGCCTGCTGCGATGCTCTCTTGCGGCTGGCTCCTGGCAATGTTTCCGACCTCCGTTTAGATCGGTCACAAGAGGCACTCGTAGATTGGTGTGAACTTGGAGGGGGAGCGCGAGAGAGAGACACAGGCGTTGGGCCACGATTGGGTCGCATGGAGGCGGAAAGGACGGAGAAGGAAATAGTATGGGGATAGTGCAGGATGGACTCGCTCAGCACCCCACGACGACGTCGGTGGCAGTCCAGGAGCACACTGGCAAGGTCGAAGACACTGGTGGCTTGGGACGGGAGGCGGCGGATGGCAGCCGGACCATCCTTTTTGGGCTTCCCGACGTGGCGCCCTTGTCTCTTTTGTGTCTCGCCTTCTCTTTGCTTCTTTCGGGGCTTGGTGCCTCATTGTTTTCTGGCTGGCGTATGCAGATCTCCGTATGGAAGTAACTACTGCTGTCTGACCGTCTGTTGATAGAAGAATTTGCTTTGCTATCTAGTGAGCCATTGCCTTGTTTGATTAGACCACAAAAGACTCCTACAAGCACGGTGTTCTACGTTGAAACCCATTGGGTTGTATTAGTCTGATTCGGATGTCAAAATGCTGAATAGCTGTTACATGGGCAGCGTACTTAGGATGTAAGGTAGTCAGTGGTGTAGATGCTAGGTAGCATTGGGGCCCAATGGGTGTGGTGGCGGTGACGAAGACGGGACGAAATAACATTGAAATTCAAACAAAAGCAACATCATAATTGTGGAGGGAGCTCCCAAGTTCGTTTCTGAGCGAGCGAGCGAGCATTGGGTTGACACACAACTCCCGCCAGGGCCGTCACCACCTAGCCAAGTGTTTCTCCAGGTCTTGCTAAAATTAAAGTAGCCCGCCTGTTCATGGATGGTATCGCGACCCCTTCTGGAAGCATGTGGGGAATGCTGTCATTTGGCGGGGTTATGCTTCCTTTCCATGGCCTTCGACTTTGCCTCCAGTTACCCAAAGAGCTCTGTTCTGGACTTGGTGTAGGTACCTAGGTAGGCACTTGGGGCGAGACCAGAGCGACTGGGGAGAGAAAAGGCGATGATGGATGAGCTCTCCCGGAGCATACCAGTTCTGGAGCATTAGGTTGGGGGCCTGGCCATTCAGGGACCTTCCCAGACGTCGTGGCTGCTTCCCCGAGCCCCGGAAATCCCACGGTGTAACCCCCCTTGCTGCAGTCCAGGGACCAGCAGATTCGATTCGAAGGGCAGAGCTGGCGATGGACTGGGCTCCTTGGTTGCTTGGCTCCCAACAGGCGGCTGGACACACCCCAAATTCAGTGGAGGTCAGGTTCAGGTTCCCCGAAGGTCCCTTGCGGCGCGGCTTGTGGTCGGTGCTGCGGGCTGGGTGGGTGCCCGCATATCGAAGTGGATGCCCCCTCCACACCCCTCCATCCCATCGGTGTTGCCCCCGGTACGAGGGTGAGCCTGGCCGGCCCCCGATAGCGCTTGGAATTGCAGCTGACACAGGCCGCGGATCCATCCCGAGCTTGCCATCATTTTTGCGGTTCGGCTACTTTGATTCTCTGTTTTCTGCCAGTCTGCTGGATTCTAGCTTGGCCCTCTCACACTTCCGCATCGTGTACAAGCGATGGCCTACAAATGCGCAGGGTAGCTCTTGTACCTTACTTACCCCACCCAACGGAGGGGCAAAAGGGGTCCAGGTCCTGGGCAGGCGGCGCGAGCACCAAGCTCAATCCCCGTCGTACGCAGTAGAAGTGTTGAAGGTGGTGGTCCAGACGTTGACGGTCGTGGTGTGGGTGTGTGTGTTTGTCTGTCTTGTCTCCAGCCGCCCCTCCAGCTCGTGTTGAGGTCCAGCTCCCTTCTTAAGAAAGCTCCTCTTCACTCCTCTTTTTTTTTCCCTCTGGGTGCCATTGATTAATGGATCTAGAGGACCCAAAACTTCTACTGCCTTCCCACTCGTGCTAAAATCTTTCACCAGTCGACAAAAACAAACGAGACCCCAAAGTCTCACTTTCCCAACTTTGCACTACGTCATACAATACCGCGTGAATGGGTGAATATCTGCCACAGATGGAGTAAGTTTTATCTCTATGGTGTTTTCTTTTCCCTTCGTGAAGCTATTGATCGCGCTCACAACAGTATCCTGATCCTTTGGCTTCACATTGGCTTAACAAAAGAGCCTCAAGATGGCTAACAATCCTCCTTCCAGGCCTCCCCAACTTCTCGTGAGTTGCCAACCGAGAGCTCACCGGCTTATCTCACCCTCAACACGAGCGCGGGCCACTGACTGAAGCAATCGATAGGATCATTACATCGGAATTGATGTGGGCACTGGCTCCGCCAGAGCTTGCATCATTGATGAGACCGGCGATATCAAGGCCCTGGCCACCGAGCCCATCAAGCTCTGGCAGCCAGAGACCGGATTCTACGTGAGTCTCCCGATCCTCCCGTTGTATTCTCTAGCTTTACGACAGCCTCCGCCACCGAAACAAAGTAAGCTGACTATCGGCAGGAACAATCGACCACAGACATCTGGGCATGCATTTGCCTCTGCGTCAAGCAGGTCCTCATCGACTCCTCTGTTGACCCTGCCAAGATCAAGGGAATCGGCTTCGATGCTACCTGCTCCCTCGCCGTCTTCAGAGACGACACCGATGTTCCCGTCCCTGTCACAGGCCCCGACTTCGATAACGCCGATGGCAATGACCGCAACGTCATCCTTTGGCTGGACCACCGTCCCGTTGAGGAGACGGAGAAGATCAACGCCACTGGCCACAACCTGCTCAAGTACGTCGGCGGCACCATGAGCATCGAGATGGAGATCCCCAAGGTGCTCTGGCTCAAGAACCACATGCCCAAGGAGCTCTTCGACCGCTGCAAGTTCTACGACCTCGCGGATGCCCTCACGCACATGGCCACCGGCAACGAGACGCGGAGCTTCTGCAGCACCGTTTGCAAGCAGGGCTACGTCCCTGTTGGTGTCGACGGCAGCGTCAAGGGTTGGCAGGAGGATTTCCTTACGACAATCGGACTGGAAGACCTGTGCAACGATAACTTCAAGCGCATGGGCGGCGTCAACGGGGTGGTGAGCGCCGATTCCCGTGGATCGAGGACATTTGGCTAACAAGAATCGCAGAACGGAAAGTACCAGAGTGCCGGCGAGCTCGTCGGAACTCTCAGCAAGAAGGCTGCTCGGGAGCTGGGACTTCCCGAGGGCATCGCCGTCGGTGGTGGTGTCATTGACGCCTACGCTGGATGGATCGGCACCGTCGGAGCCAAGGTCGAGCTCCCTCCTGATCATCTCGATGAGGAGGCGCCCAAGAACGACCTGTCCCAGGCTTTCCATAGATTGGCGGCGGTTGCCGGAACATCCACGTGCCACTTGGCCATGTCCCGAGAAGCTGTGTTCGTGCCCGGCGTTTGGGGTCCTTACCGCGATGTGCTTCTGCCCGAGTTCTGGATGGCTGAAGGTGGTCAGTCCGCCACCGGCGAGCTCCTCCGTCACATTCTCGATATCCATCCCGCATACGTCGAGACCCAGGCGCTTGCCACGGCCGAATCGAAGAACATTTACGACTTCCTGAACGCTCATCTGGAGTATATGCGAGAGAAGGCGAACGCTCCTTCCATCTCCTACTTGGGCCGCCACTTCTTCTTTTATGGCGACCTCTGGGGCAACCGATCACCCGTCGCCGACCCCAACATGAAGGGTGCCGTCATTGGTCTGAGCAGCGACAAGACGACAGACAACCTCGCGCTTTGGTACTACGCGACGATGGAGTTCATTGCCATGCAGACGCGCCAGATCGTCGAGTCGATGAACAACGCCGGTCACGTCCTCAACACCATCTTCATGTCCGGCAGCCAGTGCCAAAACCCGCTGCTCATGGACCTGATGGCCACCATCTGCGACATGCCCGTTCTGGTGCCCCGCTACGTCAACGCTGCCGTCGTCCACGGCGCCGCCATGCTGGGTGCCAAGGCGGCCACCGCGTCCGAGGACGGCACCACGGAGAACCTGTGGTCCATTATGGATCGCATGAGCAAGCCTGGCAAGCTTGTTAAGCCCGGCACTCTGAAGGGCGAGAAGTTCCTCTTCGACGCCAAGTACAAGGTCTTCCTCGAGCAGTGCAAGACGCAGCAGGAGTACCGCAAGCAGGTTGATGTCGCCGTTGACCAGTGGCTGCAGAACTAGGGCATTTTCTTTTTCACGGACTGACGACGGATTGACGAGATAAAAAAAGGGGAAACGGAATCTTTCGGCGTGGGTTAGACGGCTTGGCTCAGGGGATTTGCGGCTTTCAGACCATGGATTTCGGTCGCCCTCTGGATGGATCGTGTCGAGGGTTTTTCAACGATAATGATAATAGTCGTTCATTACGAACATAGATGTTCTTCACACACAAAAGAGATTTCATATCAATCCGACGTGGAACCGTGGCTCGGTCGCATTGCAGCTCGCGAATGTTTTGAGGCGAACAGCGAGGATGCTGCAGTGAAGCAGGGGTAGCTGCGGGTTTCGTTGCTGCACGTCCGCATCTGTAGCGAACACACGTGCCTATGAACATAGCAGCTGATAGGGCAATGGCCTCTGCGCTAGCAGTGTAGGTAGCGGGACGGTGGATTTGTGATGCTGCAACGGGGAGAGGCGTGTGGGGCCGCGCCTCAGCTGCCACGGACCAAGGCGACAGACATCACCTTGTAACGGCCGAAGCTTGTTTTTCTATTCTCTTTCTCCGTTGTACTTTTGCCTCTTTAAATTTCCTGCTCCTAGGCCTGCCGGCTCGGATCTAGTTGATCGAGAACAAAATCTAGGCAAATTCGTGACGTGCACTGGCCCGTTTCAATCCCTCGACGACCGATAAACAAAGCGCACGTTTCACAGCTCGCCAGCTTCACCAACAATCCCTCTCGAAGAGCCCCTAGCAGCAATTGCAGCCGCCGCTGCCACGAGCCCACCATGCGATTCGGAAAGACTTTGCGGCAGGCCATTTATGCGCCTTGGAAAGACAAGTACATTGACTACGCGAAGCTCAAGTCCCTTCTGCGAGAGGACAAGTACGACGACGAGGATGTCGCGTGGACCGAGGAGGACGAGAACCGATTCTGCGACGAGATCTTCAACACCCAACTCGAGAAAGTCGCGCAGTTTCAGGAGGAGACTTTCAACGCGCTGAAGGATCGCATCGATGCCGCGTTCGAGAAACTCAAGGATCTGGCGCCGCCGGCCAGTGAGGGGGAGGAGCAGGACGGGTCCGAAGCCAAGAAGCCCGACGCCGCGACGGCCCAGAAGCTGAAGGACATTGAAGCGGAGCTGGACAAGATCACGACCGAGATCTCGGAGCTCAAGAAGTACAGCAATATCAACTACACGGGCTTCCTCAAGATCGTCAAGAAGCACGATCGCAAGAGAGGCGACCGCTACAAGGTGCGCCCGATGATGCAGCTGAGCCTGTCGCAGCGGCCCTTCAACTCCGAGCAGGGCTACTCGCCATTGCTCAACAAGCTATCCATCATGTACTACGCTATCCGTCAACAACTTGACGAGGGCAGCGCCGATCAGCAGCCCTTGGACCTGGAAAGCCAAGGCGAGACGCATAACGGAGAGAGGTACACTGCCCACAAGTTCTGGGTGCATCCGGACAACCTGCTGGAGGTGAAGACGTACATCATGAGACGGCTTCCCGCGCTTGTCTACAGCGAACAGTCGGCCAGGGAACTCGACGGCTCCAGCGACCCTACGATTACGTCGCTCTACTTCGACAGCCCCAAGTTCGACCTCTACGGAAAGAAGGTGGAGCGCAAGGCCGAGGCCTCTTCACTGCGCGTGCGTTGGTACGGACAGTTGAGCTCCAAGCCTGACCTGTTCATCGAGCAAAAGATTGTCGGAGAGCAGGGATCCAGCGAGGAGCGCAAGTTCACGATCAAGGACAAGTACATCAAGCCGTTCATCGACGGAACATACAAGATGGAGAAGACGGTGCAAAAGATGGAGCGGCAAGGCGTCCAGGCCGAGGAAATTGAAAACTTCAAAAGCACCGTCCAGGCGCTTCAGGCTTTCGTTCAAGAGAACAAGCTCCAGCCCGTACTTCGCGCCAACTACGCCCGCACCGCCTTCCAGAAACCCGCTGACGACCGCGTCCGTATCTCGATCGACACCGAGGTTGCCTTCATTCGCGAGGACACCTTGGATCGCGATAGGCCTTGCCGTGACCCTTCCGAGTGGCACCGCACCGATATTGACGGTTCAAACGTGACCTATCCGTTCAAGGCCATCAACCAGAGCGAGGTCTCTCGCTTCCCCTACGCCATCCTGGAGATCAAGCTCAAGGAAGACCCCAACCGAAAGCGTCCTGCGTGGGTCGCGGATCTCATGGGTTCCCACTTGGTTCATCCCACTCCACGATTTTCCAAGTTCGTTCACGGTGTTGCCTCTCTCTTTGAAGACTACGTCAACAGCCTTCCTTTCTGGCTCAGCGATCTGGAAGCCGACATCCGCAAGGATCCTCAGAAGGCGTTCGAGGCTGAGGAGCAGCGTCGGGCCCAGCGCGCCGAGGATGAGCAGGCCGTCGGCAGCTTTTTGGGCAACAAAGTCAGTTCCTACAAGGTCTCCAAGAGCTCGCCGGCCGGCGCGTCCTATCTCGCCAACCGTATGGCGGCCGAGGCGAGCGCTCGCTCGAGGCAAGCGGGCACCACGGAGAACCAGCAAGCTGGCTCGAATCAGGAGAATGGTGACCAACAGCCGCGCAGCTATGGCACGCTGTCTTCCGTCCTCCCCGGTTTCTCCCTGTCCAAGTACTCCAAGGCTAAGAGAGCACAAAAGAATCAGGTGCAGCTGCCCGAAGGTGTTGTCGAGCCGGTTCAGTGGCTCAAGAACTCGGGCGAGCTCAAGATCGAGCCCAAGGTGTGGCTGGCCAACGAGCGCACGTTCCTCAAGTGGCAGCACATCTGCATCCTCTTGGGTGCATTGGCCGTCTCGCTGTACACCGCCGCTGGGGAAAACTTCCTTGCCGAGGTCATGGGTATTGCCTACATCTTGATCGCCGTTTTTGCCGGCATGTGGGGATACTTCATGATGCACAGCCGGAGAAAGATGATTATCGACCGCAGCGGAAAGGACTTTGATAACCTCGTCGGGCCGTTGATAATCAGCGTCGCGATGATGGCTGCGCTTGTGTTGAACTTTGTGTTCGCTGTAAGTTGACGCCGATCTTTGAACTGTGACAGAAAGCTAACGACATGTTAGTACCGCGGTGCTATGGAGAGGCTGAACGGGGAGAAGATGGCCTGGGAAATTATTAACGGCACCGGTGAGCCCATCCGCCAGGAGCTCATTTAAGTGACGAGAAACTCGACAAATGTAGATTGTGTGTAGATGTCTCGCGTAGATTTCGTCTGGTGATCAACATGGCTTTGGGCCGGGTGCTGCTTTGGCTCTTTTTTTGGTATAATGCGTGATACCTCAGTCGGAGGCGGATATAGAAGCATCGTGTAAATGTTTATGGGATAGGACTGTGCATCAAAAAAATACATTTTCTTTGTCGGTCAAGTAGAATTATATTGCACCACACTGGCGACACGAGCTTCTGCTTTCGGGACTCTTGGCTTTTCTCCGTCCAGGCTCTATGGTGTTTGGGCAAGTTTCTCAGCGTTTCCGTATGCGATGACGATGGTGCGGAGTAAGTGTAGAACGGCCATATCTCGTCAAGCAGCGCGTCTCACTATAGTCACATTGAAATAATGAAGATTGATGTGTTGCAGGCTTCGACTCCAGCTTGCAATATTAATCAGGTTCGGAGGATAGTCTCGATGGCGCGCTTTCGAAGAATCCTGACTTGCTAGCTGAGTCCAAAGGCTTGGTTGAGAACATGTTTGGAAAGTTTGTTCCGTCTTTTTATCAAGGTAGACCATGCGCACTAGCGTCCGTTTCTGCTGTCTTTCTTCTCCGAGTCTTGTGTGATTGAAGAGCGATGATAATCAAGGGACGCTTTGAAGACACTGTCATCTGTCGCACTATTCTTTGCCGCTTGCTTACAATCAGTAGCAGAATGTGAGGAGTGGCCTCTGACCACAGAGAGTACTCCTCGAAGTAGTCGCAGACTTTGACGCGGGCTATACTCTTGTCTGTCCAGCTGCTACAAATTCTATGTATAACTACTTTTTACTAGTTGATATGCCCAAGTGAGCATTGTTCTACGTAAATGTCGAGTTAATAACAGCTGCGTTATGTTATTCTTCACATCCGGTTCGACTTCTTCAAATGGACAGGAGGCCTCTTTATTAGGACGACCAATTATATGAATACTAAAGTTCCCTCAGGTTCAGGCTATAACGGCAACACCAGCTCCAACAGCCATCAGCTGATGCATTCTTCTCCTGTCGACCTCCTTCTTCAGCATACAAATACAGCTTGCAACGATGAGGCATTCTACAGTGTCCTTGCCACCATTCTTCAAATCCGTCCACCTGAACAAGTCCATCATCAGCCGGCCCCCGTTGCCGGCCGTACTCCTTCCGGTCCCCGGCGTTCTTGTTTTCTCCCCGCGCACGAGCTGAGCGACGCGCGAAGCCTTCTCCTCTGTCTTCATCCCATTCGCAGGAATAGCCTGCTGGACAAGCTCACAGATGAGTAGCGTGTCCGCACCGTCGACAGCGGCGCGCTCTTTGCGGGAAGCGTACCGCCATCGAAAAGTTCCGCATGGGGTTTTGAGGACCTGGGTGCGGGAGGTCAAGGATTTTGAGCGTATTTGGAGGTCCGAATCTTCCTCGCATATCTCTGTCACTGCTGCAGAGCCATGCAGTGACGAATTTTCATTTTGCAAGCGAAAGACTGGGGGCTTTCCTGGTCCGAAGCGGTAGAGCGTCGTACAGACGGGCATCTGAGCCGCATCGTCTCCCCGTATCAGGATACAGCTGTTGTCGCTGCGCGAGAAGCGGAGGGACCTATACGCTGGCGTGGAGCAGTTCCAGCACTCCTCCTCGACTCGGAAGACTGGGATGGGGTCTGGCCTTGTCCCTCTCGGCAAAGAAAGCCAATGCTTTCCCGAGGACTCGATCTGAAATTGCACTGTGGGTGTGAAGCGCTCGCCGGCTCGAGATGGAGAGCTGTCAGAGGAGAGAGAATCTGGGGTGTTTGGAGGATGTCTGATGCTAGCATTGGGAAACGAACGTGCTGTGGCATCGGCGTAGGTTGGCGGCGAGTTTGAGAGCCGTGTTCGCGGCGATAGCTCGGTCAGGTTCACCGCAGAAGAAGACGGCAGCTCTGTCGCTGAAGAGTACGACGGGAGGGAAGATGTGCGCAAAACGGGTCGAGGTGTTTCGGTTAGCGTAGACATGGTAAACTTTGCTATTGAAGAGGTGGGAAATATCAAATGACGATGTAATGTACTAGTATTGTTGGGTCTTTGAAAAGACTGGGATGATAGACAAGCAAAGCCTCTTGACACGGGATTGTTCAGGACACGGGGAAGCAAGCCTTAAATGAGCTGGCCCAAGGTATGCTTAACTTCAAAAAGTTGGCCTCCGTGAAGAAAGAATGAGAAATCCGGTAAATGGCAGTGCCTCACACTCTGCAATCGTCCATCCGACATTGCCCATTCGCTTCCTCACCCACTTGGGGCAGGAAGCATATAGTCTCCCATGAGATTCCACAAGCGTCCCCAGAGGCGCAGCTGCCTAGCCACCTCATCGTCCCAGCTTTCAGAGCTGAAAGTGGCAGGGAGAACTCTATGCGTCTTCCCGCCACGTGCTTGGTCACCGAAGCGTATTGCTCGTATGTCTTCCAGTTGCCTCCTGGAACGCTGGCCAAATTGCAGCGAGTCAAGCTTTTCTCCAGGTCGCCTTGGTTATCAGAAATTCAAACGTGAGATGGTTGGAGTCTCGTTCTCCAGCGGCCCCACTTTCGGCCGTCGTATCGCTCGTTTTGCTCACTTCAGCCAATGAGAAGCCGGGCGTCCGGGCGATGCGTCAAGATGATGGTGGAGGCGGTGCCGGGCCGGGTGGGGCCCATCCTGCCTCGGGTACCCGCACCGACGACTAGAGCGGTGATGAGGATCGGCGGTATTGTTGCCATGGTCCTGGAAGAACAGACCTTGTCTTGCTCATATGTCGTTTTTGCCGTGTGGGAACTTGAGTTTGCGTGATTGATCTACCCGTCTGCGCGCGTGAGTGATCCAGTGGAGTTTGCAATCTTTGTAGGGCTGGCTTCTTACCGGCGAATTCGAGCACGTCTTGCGGGCTGCAAGCACACGAGAGGAGATGTAAGATTATAGCACCAAAGTTGTGATTACTATCCGTCATTTTATCTGAGGGAGCACCGGGTCATTCATTCTATCTTTGTAAAGAAGAAGTGATCCCGACTCATCTGGTCCTCCACCCACACCGGCCACTGGTTGTATATGAGGTGCTCATGGTCTATCTGCCTGTTCAGATACCTCAGCCAGCGGACAATGCTGCCCGTGTCCTCCGGGTTGTCCGTCTCCTTCTTCGGCGGCGCTTTCTCGCGGCATTCATGCTCGGCCTTGGTAACCGACGCCATTACTAGCTGAGCGGCGATCCAGTGAGTAGCCAGGAGAACCATCGTCATGTTTGACATGTCGATGACCCGCTGGAACTTGTCATGCGGCAGCTGGATCCACCAGCCGTAGTGTTTGGAGATCATTCTGTACGCTTTTCGAGTTTCGCTCAGGTCAGCTTCTTGTTCTTTTGGCGAACTCTTCAGTATCGGGGCAGATAGAGAGACTTTGCGGTACCTTCCCAGGATGATGTATGCATCTTGCACGCCAACTCGTATGTGATATCATAGTACTGAATCTCAACCTCGTCTCGGCACAGATGTCGTAACGCACCAATGGCTTCAACCGCACCGTCAGCCCACTCCTGCCGTATCAATGGAAGATTCACCATCTTCGGCTCCAAGACCGCCCGCGAATCTTGGTCAAGCATGTTGACGAAGACGGGCTTGATCCCTTTGCACATCATCTGCGCGCCGATGATGAGAATGCCTCTAATGAAGGTCATGAACTCGCCCATGCCATCCTCGAAGCTGGTCGACTGGAACGTCAGTGCAAAGCACGTGGCTACGAGCGCGTTGGCGTGCTCCGTGTTGGTCCCCTTAGTCGGAAGCTCGGCCAAAGACTTCTTGATTGCCTTGATGGCCTTGACACGGTGTGCCATGGCGAAGGCCAACAGGCTCGGGTCTTGGGCCATTAGATCGCAGGCCGCCATGCCGAGGATGGCGTGCATTAAAAACTCGTGCTGTGGAGGCGTTAGTGAACGTGGAAAATGCCTCGGGAGCGAGCAGGGTCGTACGCTTTGAGACAAGCATGGAATCTCGTGGGTCCAAATGTTCTCGTTGCCGATGGGGTGGTGCGGGTAGCACTGGAGCATGAAGTGCTGGAAGAACCTCATGTCCTGCAAGCTAAAGAGCGGAACTTGGTGGTGAGGCTGGAGAATATTATCAGCTGCCGTAGTCGAAATATTGACGCCTGGCGTACCTGGTGTATGATGGTTGGCGTGCTTGGATATTCGCACTTCAAACCGGTCTTGACACAATGACCACAAGATGGGCGCGTTTCTTGGCACTGCGGAAGCGGTCAGGCCAACCGGCCCCAGATAATTCAAAGACGGATGGAGTACCTTGATCCGCCTTCTTTTGCAGTTAAAGCATCCTCTTCGGCTCTTCGTATGTCCTCTTCGCTCAAGCCTCTGCTTCTGAACCGGTGCATTGGTCGTGCTAATTTCGGAACGTGAGTTATTGACAGCCACTGCCGAAGAGGCGCCCGTCGGGGGAGAGGCGGACAGCGTCTCACTAGAGTACGCGGCCCCGTCTCCGAGAAGCAGGTCCTCGTCCGTGAAGGCCGGCCCGAGGTCATACTCATTGAGACTGAAGACAGGTTGAATCGGGATGCCTTGGTGTGTGACGTCCATGTCCTCGTTGTTTTAACTTCGGGGGAGTTAGTGATGGATGTGTCGTCGTTTTCAAAGAGCCTGACAGCTAGAAACGAATCGCCGTGCTAGACGTTTTAAGAAGCTTGTTCCATCGCCTCAACGGCTCGTTGACAACGGGCTGACGCTGAACCCATCGCCTGAAAAGCACCCAAGAAAGCCAAGCACAGTCACGTGTGGTAGCGTCCAAGATTGTCATCGTGGCAGGGTGTCGGAGTGACTTTCAGCCCGCTACAGGTCTTAGATGCATCATTCCTAAGCGTTCATTGGCCCCTCCAGATCGTCACTCAGCTTTGGTGGCTGTCTTGTGGAGGCTGTGCGCGATGAAGCCTTTCAAGTTGCCTTGCGACAGAACCAGTGATATGGCTCGCTGCTCACCGAACGAGTCTTGGAAACGGCACATTGTGTGCGACCAAGCGGGCATCGTCGCGGCGGTGCAAATATCGTGAGGTTCCCTTCCGTGTAGGTACACGGGAGACCCGCTCCGGCATGCGCATGCGCTCCGTAAGCGCCCCAGGATCCGCAAAACCGCAGATGCAGCTGGATCGATAGCTCAGTGGTAGAGCGAGAGATTGCAGTTCCACGCAGTTATCTCTAGGCCCCGCGTTCGAACCGCGGTCGGTCCTTTCAATTTTGCAATCCGATCCTGGTGATGCTCTTTTTTTTTTTTTTTTTTGCGCGTCGTTTTGGGGTGTTTGGGTGGGGTGGAGAGGGGCCTCGCGTGGTGGGT
>JAQIUS010000737.1:0-13079 GCA_028639655.1 Colletotrichum sp. SAR 10_66 | reverse complement strand
TCCTTCCCCGGCCCGCACCCCCTCCTACGGGTCTGCCGCCTCCTCCCCCGCCGCCGCTGCCACCCCTCTGCGCGCCACCTTCGACGAGGCCCCTGCCTCTGCCCCCGCCGTCCGCCGCGCCGCCAGCCCTCTCCCCCGCGCCAGCTCCCCCATCGCCATCCCTGGCGCTGCTGAGCGCAACCGTGTCCACCGCCGCCGCACCGTTGGCGACGCTGCCAGCGGCAGCGGCAGCGGCAGTGACGACGACCTCCTCGGAGGTGGCTACGGTAGGCCTCCTTAGGAGGGTCGCCGCCGCGCCACCTCCGACACCTCTCGCCCTGGCGGCTACTCCGCGGAGGAGCTCTCCGCCCAGGCCACTCGCCTCCGCGAGCGCATCGGCGTTGGCCGCGGCTGGGTTGTAAGTGACCCCTTTCCTGTCTCTCGGCGTCGTCCCTCATCGTTGTCCTTGTTTTATGCCTACTAATACCCTCCCAGGATCCCGCTGGCCGCCTCCGCGCCCTCCCCCACGGTGCCCGCTTGCCTCCCCCTCCCTCCCTCACCGAGGAGGACCTCGCTCGCGCCCGAGCCCTGTCCCCCGCCTATCCTCGGGGCCCCTCTCCTCCTCCTCCCCCTCCTCAGACGGAGGAGGAGTACATGAGGGGTGTCGAGGAGAGGGCTAACGAGTACCACGCCTTCTAAAGGGTGCTCCATTCTGCCGCCTCCCCCACCACGGCGAGAGGAGACGACGACGACGACGATGAGAGACGCTGAGAGGGGACAGAGGTCCTTTCGGCCCTCTGTCCCGGGATAGTCACCGATAGTCTCGGCTGCTAAAGCAGCAATAGACCCCTGTTCTGGTCTTCATCTTCTTTTGTCTATTCTTCTGTGAATGCTTGACACACTATCGTGAACAGTAACTTGCAGGCGGACGTTCACAAACCCATGAGCAATGCTTCCAAGCCCGACCTCGGAGCCATAAGCAAACCTACTCTTTGATACCCTGAAAGCATTGGTAAAAGGTATTGGCGCATCTCTCACTGTTTCACTCCTAACATAGAACGCATGGTGTCACCCAATCGTCCACTCGACAGCCTGGTCGTGAGTCTTGAAACCTTTCTCGTCACTCATTTCTGTTTTCGCCCAAGATGTATCCGCCGCGAATCATGCAGAGTATTAGTGCTTGACCTTACATCCGACGTGGGTGACGGAGACTTCGAGAATAGATTAGAATGAGTTTTGATCTTGTTGAAAGGTTGAGCCTGCCCAAACTTACTACGCCGAATTCATATTTGGCTGAGTAAGAGGTTCCCATACCATGTGTCGCTAAAAGTCTGAACAACACGACGACCTCTAGCGTCAAGCTAGAAATCAAATATGTCATGCATAAAAGCGCCACTCTTGTTTATTATTTGCACGACATCGGGAATAGATTACTATCTTGTCGGAGGCGTGACACTACCCAGGTGTCTGTGAAGAAAGGGTCATGACTGCGAATTGAAGCCATGCCTCGGATGTACGAATCGCTCTTGGCATAAGCTATTCATATCATCTGAACAGTATACTCTAAGCATGGTGCGAGACGACAAGCCTTATATGTATAGAGTCTTTGAGCATTCGCTTTCATCCAGTATAACGATTACCTGCTCACCGGGCAAAAACCTGTGAATACATCAAAAGACGGCTATCCAGCGGACATCGGGCTGATTACATTGCGATGAGTTCATCTTGCTAATACTCCTGAGGCTTTATTTATCACCTCCGAGGTGTTCAATCAAGTCAACAAGGGTGAAGCATCTAGATACCCTATAAAGCGGAACTATTTTCCAGATCTAAGTGGGCAAATCTGGCTCAGACGTCTCTGATGCGTTGCTCATGGTCAATGTTGTACTTGCAAGTAGCACCCATAGTCAATGCGGAAACTCATTACATTTTTCAAGATAGCAAGTCGTTGGATATCAACGAGAGTGATTGGGTGTTGTATTCGTCATAGATCTCGTCGAATGTTCCAATGAGGCCGGAGACGAACAGTGAAAATGACATTCTGACTCCAGCTCCTGCAACCCTCTTGGCAGTCAGCCAGATCTTCATCTACCGGGCATATTTCCAAGTTCGTTTCTTGTCTTTTAACATCAGCGACACGTACGTACCCTCAGATTGTGTCGTTTCTGAATCTCAAGGGCACCCCAAAGGTCCTTATATAGGAACTCACCAGCCAGCCTGCACAATCAATGTCAATTTTGGGTTGCTGACCTACCTTCAGGTACTTAATCTGCTCCATCTTCTATTGACACTCACCGGCAAATTGCAAAACTGCCTATCTCGTTCTCCTCCCCGCCAGATGGAAAGAGCTCAAAAGTCGAGGTCCTACGGTGCGTCTAACAAGCATTGCCCTTGCTCCAACGAAAACAGCAAGCGTCCTTCTCCCTCGTTGTCTCCCTGTTATTCAGATCGATATGTGTCAAACAGCCCGAAAACATGTCATGTCGTAAGTGCCTTGACTTTCATTGTTGATTCTATGCTTAGTGACATGTTTTCTAAGAAGCTCAAAAAAAAAAAGAACATTTCGCCCTCCTGGTCTGATAGCGCGACATTTGGGCCTGCTCTCGTCACTCCAGGCTGGACGGTTTGGTGGTCTTAAATACCTGTCTCAAAGATGATTGACCGCCACGTATGCTACGCTTCGTCGTCGCTTACCTATCCGTTTGCCACGGTTCCCAAGATGCAAACAATCGCCCGGCAATGCTACCCTCGCCCTCGAGGGTCTCCGCACATGGACACTACGAGCCAACTAGCAGCCACTTTGAGGCTCATTATCACGACTCGTCTCTGAGATGAAGCAAGCCTGGCATTGGCATGAATAGCAGAAAAGTATTCGCACGTGCAGTCGACAGGTAAGCCGGGCAAGATTAATAACAAGCGGGAAAGCTCTCCAGCCCGCAATGTCCTAAGACAATATTGACCTGGTTACGTCGTCCTGGAGGTTCGCGAGATTGAGACTGTCATGCACGGGACTATCCATAACCCCCAGCCTGCAGAGCAAGTTCTACAACCAACATCTTGACCTAGGTAACATGACACCCAAGGCCAGTAAGCCACAAGGCTTGTTGATCCTGCTGACCCGACAGAGGCAGCACGAGCACGGTGCGAGGCAACAAGATACCAGTTTGCAACCATGCCAGGCTGGCACCGACCCGATCCGGACGCAAGATTTCTAATTCCCACATCGGTTTGCACTTGCGTGCCACAGGGTAGCACAGGCATGTGGTGTCTCACACACATTTCAGCCAGTAATTCCCCGTCAGCCTTGACGGGCGAGCTGCGCCAGTCCACTCTGTCCCTTGCTCGTCGCCCCTGCCAAAGTCTGGGGGGGTTACAAAGAAGGTCCACAGATTGAGAAACGCCTTGACTCCCTCCAGAACCCCCACGACAAAAGCAAGACAGCTTCCGTCGTTGGAATAGGTGAGGCGGGGTTCGAACGGGGCAGGATGACTTGAGGCTCTCAATGCCAAGCACCGTTTACAAGCCAAACTTGCTTATCAGATGCTGCTTAGGCATGGACATCCCAGCTGATGGCATGCCAACAACTTCGGACTCAATGACCGTCAACACACGACTCTATGCTTTTTTGACTTTTTTCTCGGCATTTGCCCAAGCCATGGGGAATGCGTGGGTTAGCGACGTTGTCTGGACTCCTCGGCGACAGAGACGCGGCACAGAGTTGATGAATGAAGGCATGTCCGAGCCGGGTGGCAACAGTACCCGGAACCGATGCGGAGAGGGTCAGGATTAGCAATCCAAATTCGAATTAAAGCATCAAGGGAATGTGAGTTTTTGCCCCATGACCATCTTGAACAGTTAGTCGGCTTATCGGCCGAAAGGATATGCGAAGTCCTTTCGTCGGGGACCTCGTAAGATCAGATCAGATCAGACCAGGGGCAAGTTGAACCGAATACTCACTTGTAGATTGCAGTCGTACTATGTAAACCCAACGTGCCGCTGAAAAGGCCATGCGCAGAACAGGCAAGGTGCAATAGGATGCCCTTGCAATCCAGCCAGGGGTGCAGACAACATTGCTTTTTTGACCATCGAGATCACTGGCGGTGAGACAGGGAGATCCGTAGTGGGTTGGCGAGGCCAGAAGCGCGGGAGGATGTCTGGCGCTTCAGCGGCACCTTCGTTACCGGACATGGATGCTGAAAGGTCGCAATCCGGTGAGCGGCGCTGGGGCTTGCTGTCAACGGAGGCCCGGAAGCTGGCCCGGATGGGATGACGGACTGGCGCCGGCCCAAGTGCAAAAGCCCAAGAGCCCGGTCAGCGGTTTTTATTCGACCTTAATGCTGCTGAGATGCTGCACTCGTGGCGGGTCTCGTAGAAAAACTAGGTGATTGGTAACAGCAGTCGGCCCAAGATGACGTCTGGCTGCACCATCAGGAGATGGATGTTGATAGAGTGCGCTTTCACTGCAGCTTGCAGACCTCAAGGTGACAGCACTATGTACCTTGCATACCGACAGGGATACTGAGAGTGCTCAGCGCCAGGGATCCGTGCCACCAGTCTTGCAGCTACAGCTACGTAGCTGGATATGCTGCTGTTGGAGAACACAGGTCCTTGATTGGTTTTGGCGATCACCGAGCTGAGGGAACAAATGCTCTAGAGACTCCCTACTGCGGTCAAACCGAGCCGCGGCGGTAGAAGCTGACCGTGGCACAAGACCAATAGTTCATGGCCCCGAATATGTTGGCTGACATCTCGTAGAAGCCAGTCGGGCAGTGTTGGAAAAAATTGCTGAGCCAACTGGAAGAACAGGGGCACGGTTGGTCACCGGTCACCCTAATGCGCGTCGCTGCAACTGCGCGTCCAGGGGGAAGACGTGGGTCGGCAGTAAGAATGGAACCCTCCAACATAAATTCCGACTGGGGTATTCCGCTACTTGTTCAGGACTGCCCACCAAAGTCTAGGCAGCTGAGCGTCCGCCGTTCGTTCTTTTCCCATTGTGATTCATCACTGGCTCATTGCCTGCGGCCTCCAGCAACCACCACAATGAACAGCAGAGCCGCGCCGTCGTGAGTCACGATGAGGCTCTGTATGTTGACCAAATTTGAGAACCGACTGTCTCGTGTAATCTCCAATGGCATTTTCTCGGGGGAATGGGCTCTTTAAGAATGCTGACGGGTGAGACGAGCCTGTTGGATGCCTGAAAACAGGCAGTAGAGCCGCCAGGAGGTGCGCGCGTCATGGATCTAAACGAGCCTCGATGGCATGGCAGTCTGGGGTTGCTTTTGGTATGCCGTATGAACCTAGGCAAGCCGGTGAATGATGCTGGTTCAGGTGTTGAACGACCCCAGAGCCAGGCACCCAGGCCGTCGGAGGGCCATGAAGGATGGAGAAAGCGATATCGACATGGCTTAAAGGTCCGAGACTCCCGTCTGTTCCCACGATGGCTTTGATGGCAGGTTCGCGCTCGCACCACCACGACAGCCTAGCCTCTCCAGCTACCCCACGTACCTGCGAAGAAGCTCGCCCCATTCCGCGAAGTGTACTTGCTGGTGTCAGCCCATCTGTCTCTCTTTCTAGTTTGCTACGGCTCCTAGCCGGTGCATGGGAACAGACGGGGAAGCCCATTTCGACGGACCAGACAGCCATCTTAGGTTAAAGGGCATCTTGGTGTATCCACCTCCACTTGCGCGTCATTACATCTGTTTGCAAGACTTGGAACCTTGATGGACACTTGATGTGCATCTGAGTCAGTACAGAAACCTCAACAGTTGATCCAAATATCTCCCATCGAGCTTGTCGCACGCAAACCAACAAAGTTTCTTGTTCTGTCTTTTGATCAGCATCTCATTGTCTGTACGAGGGCAAACCACGGCGACGGCGATAGCGAACCAACCACTTGGACAAGCACCATCTGACAAGGGCATCTGCAGCGGCAATCTCAGACTGATTGCTCGGTATCATCCAGTCGGAATCGGCAGGTTGGCTACGGGAGTCTCGACCCAGGCGGACACGGGACGCAGCTTGCATCACGCATCACGGCTACCGGGGTGTGGTGAGAGTGTGTACGTGTGGGCGAAGCAACAGCGCAGTTGCAGGTCGGGTAACACGACCGTCTTCTTTCGGAATCTTGTTGTTTTCTCTCCATTGCTTGTCTGAAAAACTTTTTCTCTCCGCAGGTCTAGAAGAAGGAAGACCGTCAGCTGGGCCACTTGTCCAATCTCTGAGGCGACACGGAGCAAATCATATCTGCAGCACATCGGTACGTGTCTCTACGTGGCCGTCCACGTCTGTCTCTGCACACGGCACGGAGACCGGGGCTCTTCGCCAAACAACGCTCCCGTTAGACGTGGGAGAGCGACATACATCGTCTGAGGAATCAGAAGAGCGTATCGCTTGAGCTCGATTGGGTTTTGGCACGGTAGGCAGGGCGAGACGAAGAGTGACGAGAGCGTGCTTGCAGAATCTGAGGGTCGCGCAGTACAGCGGGCAACTTGCACGCCCTTCTCCCTCGCATCTCATTTCAATCCCAGCCTACGTACCTTGAGCCAAGGATACAAGGCCTCTGCTGGCGTTACACAAAGCAGAGGAATTCCCTTCAATTTGGCCAGAGCTGCTCTCCTGCATTGACCAGCGCGACCTAACGCAGGGCGAGCCGAGAGGTACGACAAGGCGAGACAAGAACGGTTG
Source organism: Colletotrichum sp. SAR 10_66 (assembly GCA_028639655.1). NCBI lineage: Eukaryota > Fungi > Ascomycota > Sordariomycetes > Glomerellales > Glomerellaceae > Colletotrichum > Colletotrichum sp. SAR 10_66. Next base: position 6,416 of record JAQIUS010000737.1, on the reverse strand, counting down.
GGGTTTGGAGATTTGCAGCAACACGTTTTCGGTTGCATTTTTCACGTCTAAATTTTTTTGAGAGTCCAGGGAGAAGGAACGATAGGACTGCGAATTTCACGCCTTCCCGTCCGCCTCAACACTGTTCCTGCTTCTTTGGTAGCTACCTCCTACGTTGCCGTCCTTCCATCACCTTCGTACCTTCCTAAGGTAGCTGGAAATCACGGACACGGACACAGCCTCGACTTGCCCAAATTGGATACTCCCTCCCGCCGTGGCACCTCCCATTTAGGTGCCATCTGACCGGAGTAACCTCCGTACCTTACCTTTCTTTCGTACTTTCCCTGAGGACGGGAAGGTATTAGGTTGATCTCGCAATTGCCTTTGGCAGGAGCTGATCGATCCCCTGCATCGGCCGCCTTCTCCTGAGACCTGCCGCCCTCAGCCATTCTTTGCTGTCCAGGACACTGGGGTCACTTACTGGCTCACGTTCCCTCCGCTCGGGCATCGGTCCCGCGCTGGCTTGACGCTCAACACAAGCTCTCTCTCTCTTTGTCAATTCCTGTGTCCTTTCGTCATTGGATCCGGCGGCCGCTCCCGTTTGGCACCTGAACCTAAGTTCTCAGCAAGGTGCCTGGCTGGCTGTACTTTACTTGAAGCATCTGCCCGGGGTCATCGTGGCATCAAATCCCGTACCTTGCAGGTGTGGCATCGCTCCCTTCCTTCATACGCCTTTCTAGAGGTAAAAAGGAATCAAAGGTAAGTCTGCCGTGCTCCAAGCCGTCTACGCGTCACTTCCCAGGCGCCCTCTCTGCAATATCTTTGCCGGAAGGAATACACGAAACTGACTTCTGCCCGCTCAGGTCCGTTCGACGGCCATCTCATCCAAGCTCTCGGTTGGCGCTTGCTTGCCTTTTCTCCAACAGACTTCCGGGGAAGGAAACGAAACATCGACCAGACGCCTGGCAAGCACCTTCCCGTCTTCCCCGTCCTGCGTCTTCCTTGCTTCCGCCGGCGCTCGACATCGGACTACCTTGTCTGCCTCGTGCGTCCTGTCCAAGCTCCAACTTCAACTCCATCTACCATCTTCCTCTGAGCCGTTGCTCGTCTCTACCATCGTCCACTTTTCTTCATTCTCGTTGCCCGTCTCCATCGATTTCAGTTGCGTCGTTTTCCTTCTTCGGCTTGCTTCTACCAAACTCCACCACTTAATCCGCCGCAATGGCGTCCCTCGAAGAGCTTCTCGAAAGCCTTCACTACCTCTATCCGGCCGCGGCCTTCACGTACTTCGTAATTGCTTCTGCCGTTGCCGTCTGCACCCTTCAGACACTGAAGGCTTCTACCAATCCCGGAAAGGAAAATATACCTCGCTCGTGGATCGTCAACCTGTTCGTCGCCTTCGTCCTGACTTACGTCGCTCAGCTGTCCATTATTGGCATCCAATCCATCATCCGTCAAGAATGGATTGGTCAGGAGCACGAGGTCATTGGTCTCTTGTCTTGCGTTCTGGTCTTTGGCACCCAACTTGCTTTTCTCTCAGACACTGAGCACCCCGTATGGACTCCGTACTGGGGCTCTTGGGTCATCTCCATCGTGCTGGAGCCATTCATTGCGGTCCCAGACCTCATCCTCCGACACTCCATCACCTTTGAGTACTGCCGTATTGGCCACCTTGTCTTCTCTGGCTTACGGTACTACCTTCTTCTGACCATATTCTCGATTTACGTTGTTCAGCGAATCCGGGCTAGCCAGGAAGATGCCACCGATGAAGAAAGACAATCTCTTCTGGCTCAAGACGATCCCAAGTCACGTCTGAACAGCTCTGGGAGCGGTAGCCAGAGCTCAGGTTCCGGCTATGGATCAACCAGCCAGCCTGAGTCGTACTGGGAGGAGCGCCAGCGGAAGGCCCAAGAAGAGATGGAGAAGCGACTGCAGGAGGAGGGCAACTGGCTCACCTATATCAAAGGCTTCACAGTAAGTTGGCTTCCGAAGAGGGGTTTGTCGCAGTTCTGCATTGAAAGATCTTTTTACTGATTCGTATGTCCAGATTCTCTTCCCTTATTTCTGGCCCGTCGGTCAAAAGGCTCTCCAGTTCCGCCTCGTTCTTGTTGGCCTCTGCCTCCTTGCCGGAAATGCTCTGAATCTGCTCATCCCCCGGCAGTTCGGTATTATTGTCGATGAGCTCAAGGACAGAGACTTCAGCAGTGCCTGGATTGGTGTGGGCATCTACGGTCTGTTGAGGATCGCCGCCTCTGACGCCGGTATCGAGTTCTTGCGAGAGTGGCTTTACCTCCCCCTCGAGGTATACGCTGATGGAGCCTTGAGCACCGCCGCGTACCGCCACATTCTCAACCTCTCGGCCGACTTCCACGACTCCAAGAGTACCTCTGATATCAGCTTGGCCATGTATGGAGGGTCCAGCATCTCCGACTTGCTCGAGTCTATATGCTTTCAGGCTCTTCCCATGCTCATTGACTTGGTCGTTGCTGTGGTCTACCTCTCCATCACCCTTGGACCGTACGAGGGCTTCATCACTATCACGACAAGCACTCTGTTTCTATTCATCGCGACGAAGATGATAGCAGTCATGAAGGAGCGCCGACGAGCCCACGTGAATGCACAGTACGCCGAGCATTACGTACGCCAGACTGGGATCACGGGATGGCACACCGTCGCTTCCTTCAACCAGACCACGTACGAGGATGTTCGCTACTCCAATGCCATCCATACCCGCATCAACTGGACTAAGCGTGTCCGTCTTGGTTGGTTCACCGCGCAAGCTTTCCAATCTCTTGTCCTCCTGTGCGGTTTATTGGCCGGCTCGGTTCTGGCTGTTTACAGAATCAAGAACTCCAAGGCCACGCCTGGTGATCTGACCATGTTGCTGATGTACTGGGCCCAACTGACCTCGCCACTCCGCTTCATGGCGAGCCTTGGTAAGAAAATTGGAAGCGACCTTATTGACGCCGAGCGCTTGTTGGACATCATGAAGAAGCAGCCCACCATTGTCAACAAGCAGGGTGCGCGTCCGTTGAAGCTCGTCGGTGGCAATGTTGATTTCAAAGATGTCAGTTTCAGCTACGACAAAAAGAAGAAGATCATCAACGGCATCAGCCTCTCCGTTCCCGGTGGCCAAACTGTGGCTTTCGTCGGCGCTACTGGTGCCGGCAAGTCCACCATGTTGAAGCTGCTCAACCGCTTCTACGACTCGACCGAGGGAACTATTCTCATCGATGGACAGAATGTCCGTGATGTGGATCTCCACAGTCTCCGTGACCGAATTGGCCTGGTCCCTCAGAACCCCATTCTGTTCGACGATACGATTATGAACAACATTCGTTACGCCAGAATCACGGCCTCGGACGATGAGGTTTTTGACGCTTGCAGGGCGGCTTGCATTCATGATAAGATCATGACCTTCACGGATGGCTACAACACGCGGGTTGGTGAGCGTGGAATGTGAGTAACTCGGAACCTGCGAATGGAGCGAAGCTGACTTGTGGCAGTAAACTTTCCGGCGGCGAACTTCAGCGTGTTGCTATCGCTCGTGCCATCCTCAAGCAGCCCGAGATCGTCCTCCTCGATGAGGCCACCAGCTCTGTGGACACCGATACTGAGCAGAAGATTCAGCACTCCTTTATGCAGCTTTGCAAGGGTCGAACGACGTTCATCGTTGCGTAAGTTCAGCTTGCCTCGAGCCCTGTCCTGCGCCATTTGCTAACCAAAGATGCATTAGCCACCGCCTGTCCACGATCATGAATGCTGACCGCATTGTGGTCATTGAAGATGGCGAGGTTGTTGAGCAGGGCAACCACGCTGACTTGGTGGTTGCCAAAGGCAGATATGCCGATCTGTGGTCCAAGCAGACGTTTTTGAAACCCAAGGATGACGACCCGACCGACGGAAAGCAGACTGACGCCACTGATGGCGAGACGTCCGAGTCTGTCAACACACAGAAAGCCAACGACAAGAAGCCGAAGGACGATTCCGCCCACGATGAGAACGGAAAAGGGGCCAATGACGCCAACAACGGAAGCGAGGGCAAGCCCAATGGTCACAAGAAAGAGGTAGAGTCAGTCGAAGATTCATCTTTGACAGATTCTAACCATTGATTGTGCCTAGGGATCCAAGCTGAACCCTGTTGCTGCGGAGTTTACCCCCAAGACTGCGGCTCTCGTCCACGCAGCCTCCAGAGTTCTCTTCACGACTCCCACTGCCTCGCCAACCCGTAGACGTGTCAAGAACTGGGCCAGCTCCCCTTCATCTGACGGCGACTTTCCCTCGGACATCACGGCAAAGGGTCCCGTAGGAGACAAAGGAGACGACTCCGATGGCGGGAGCGCAGACACCGTGATCAAAATGAACGTTCAGCTTAGAACTCCGCACGCGACCAGCCGTCGCTTTAATTCGAAGAGCGAGTCCACTGGACAGCCGGCAGACGATGACGGATCCCAGGACGATGGCGAAACCGATAGCTCCAGTCCTGTAAGTGCTCTGAAAGGGTGCGTAATGTTCTTCGCTGACTGGTTTGCAGGAGATCCGACGAGTGTCTGCTCCGGCGTTGCCTATGAAGGTTACCACCCCGGAAGCCAGGGAGATTACTACTCCCGTGACCGCCATCGTCAAAAAGATGTCGCCAACCAATAGAGGCCATGAGCAATCCTCTGAGAACGTCGATGCCCCTCACCAACCAACCTCGATTTCTCCTACCAAGTCTGAGACGGTACCATCTGGAAAAGAGAACACTCGTCCTACCGCGCCTGCGCTGTCTTCCGACCATCCATCTCATCAATTGAACCAATTTCGGGGCGGTCGAGGACGGTCTCACCGTGGAAGAGGAGGTCGGTGGCGAGGTCGTCAGAACCATAACAAAACATCCGGAACACCCGTTCGCTCTGGCAACCAGGCCTAGGCCGGCAACCGGCACACTTGACCTACATTTCCTACAACATTGTTTCCTTTTTCACACATTGACTGATTCATCGCACCATTCTTGGCCTTGGGTCCTTGTACCACCAACACCAAATCAGTCTGTCGCCTTGCCCCTTTGACAGCCGCGTGGGCTACATGGTATTATCTAGACGGAGGGGTTTGCGCAAGCCGGCATGTTAGAAGATCAAGGGGGGGTTTCCTATGTCAGTCTGAAGAGAGGGTCAGTTATTTCACCGCAAGGACACAGAAAATTGGCGCTGAAAGGTTTTAAAACTCGTGGCGGACAAAAGTAGAGATTAAAAAGACGTTTTCTTAGATTAGATTGGGATGTACAAGTATTGGCGGGCGGCAAACTGATCAGAAAAGCCTCAATCGAAAAGACTGTTGTATTGCTGAAATGCGCGCACAATTTCCATACATGTCGCGATTGATTGGTGGCAGGCCGTGAATGGTCCTCTATTCATGCATCGGTATCTCATATATATCTCGACGTAAGGTGGTTCTAGGTGAGCCTCAACTTGGAGCTCTTTGTCGTCGCAACCAAACGACATTCCTCTTCCAACGAGTGATTAAAACTAGGCGAACCTTTCAGTCCTAGTTGCCACGGCCCGCACCAGCACCAGCACCAGCACCAGCACCACCGGCACCAGCGCCAGCACCTGCACCCGCACCGCCGCCGCCTCCCATCATGTTACGGGCCCTGTCTCTGTTAGTATACAACCACAAGCTCGTCCAGGTAAGAAAAACTCACATCTCAGCAATGCTCGGGTCGGACATGAGGCTGTTGAGGTCAGGCATGCCTCCACCGCCACCGAAGCGGTCAGCCATCTCTCTAAGACGCGGGTTGCCCATCAGGTTGCCCATCAACTCCGGGTTGCTCATCAGGTTCTGCGCCATGCTGGCGAACATGGGGTTGTTCATGATCTGGCTGAAGTCGGGCATGCCACCGCCGCCGGCACCACCACCTCCACCGAGCATGCTCGCGAGGCTGCTCAGGTCGGGCATGCCTCCGGAGCCAGCTCCGCCGGCGCCGGGGGATGAGCGGGGCAGGTCAACCTCCTCCTGCTCCATCTCCTCGACGCGACGCTTGGCGGTCTCGAAGCCCTTCTTCATCGCCTCAGAGCCGCCGGAGCCCTCGTACTCGATGCCCTTGCCGTAGGCCTCCATGGCGCCCTTCGCGTCGCCGAGGGCGAAGCGGGCGAGGCCGAGGCGGGACCAGGCCTTGGTGTAGGTGGGGTCGATGGCGACGGCGGCCTCGGCGTCGGACTTGGCGGAGGTGTGGTCCTTGGCGGCGGAGTGGGCGGCGGCGCGGTTGGAGAGGAAGACGGCGTTGGTCGGGTGCAGGGCGAGGGCCTGGGTGTAGAGGGAGATGGCGGCGGGGTAGTCTTTTGTGGCCATGGCGGCGTTGCCCTTGGACTTGAGGGCCTCGGCGTCCTTCTTCTCGGCGTCGGTGGGGACCTTGGGCGTGGTGCCGCCTGCGGCAGCTGCGGCGGCGGCAGCTCCGG
>JAQIUS010000736.1:0-13149 GCA_028639655.1 Colletotrichum sp. SAR 10_66 | reverse complement strand
CGTTCCTGTCCGCTGTCCCTCCCCGCCGGCCCGCTGTCGCAAATGCGCCTTTGCTGCTTTCGCATTTTCTCCATTTGCAGCGCCGCCGGCTGGCCACAGCTCCTGGTGCTCCCCTCCCAAAAAGTCCGATGTAGCAAATATGATGGCGTCATCGGCGTTCCGGCCGATCGGAATCTCTCGCTGGTTATCAGCCTTTTTTTTTTGGTTTCTCTTACCTGAAGACGGGACAGCCCCAAAGCTACGCGCAACCCGCGCGGACCCTTACCTAGTAGCTGGAGGGAGCAAAAATTCCCGTAACCGTACCGCGCGCCCTTTGAGGGTCTCTTTACAGAGTGGTAGGGAGGGAGGGAGGGGAGAGGATCTAAGTTACTTTTGGGATCGGATGGGGTTTAGTTGACGCTACGACTCGTGTCGCATTTCTCATCTTTCTCGTGTGCTGCCTTTGCTGTATAATTCCCCATTTTCGTCGAATGCTGATTTCCCCATTCCCCGGCCTTAAAGTTTTCCGGATCTGGTCGTTTCTTACCTTACCTTGCCTTACCTACCTTTCATCGTCCCTCCCCCCCCTTGGCCTTGACTTCCTTCTTGCATCTTTACACATTCTTGTTCATTAGGCCGCATCTCGTGAGAAGGAATTTGGTCTTGTGTGTGTTTGTGTGAATATCTCCCGGCGTGCGCAGACGGTCCCGTTGTTATCCATCTCGTCATTACCTGCTCTTTTGGTAACCCCGCCTCCACCATCGGAACCTGCCCCGCCGTGTCGCGCGCGCGCATCGCAGAGTCGCAAGCTGTCGCAAACCGAGCTCTGAAGCTGAAGCTGAAGCTCCGAGGCCAAGATCGCATCTTCACAGCGTGCTCCTTACCATCATCACGACCGCAAACATGTCGGACGGAAAGCGCGCCGTTGACTCGGACAAGGGTTCGTCTCTCATTCTCACTCTCATCCCCCACACAAACAAATTCACAATGAACAACCCCCATCCTCAAAAGAAGCTATCCGCAACAACACAGAGCATACTCTCTCATTATCGATCCCCTCAAAAGCTAACAAGCGTATCCAGTCTGGACGACCCTCATCACCAACCTAGACTACCTCTCCGGCCTCCTCACCCTCCACCACTCCCTCCTCAAGTCTGGCTCCGCGTACCCCCTCGTCGCGCTCTACACAGACACCTTCCCGGCCGAGGGCCTCGCCGCCCTCGAGCGCCGCGGCATCCCCGCCCAGCGCATCGAGTACCTCCTGCCAACCGCCGGGCGCGACTACTCCAACGACCCGCGCTTCTACGACTGCTGGAGCAAGCTCACCCCCTTCAGCCTCGACCAGTACGCCCGCGTCGTCCAGCTCGACAGCGACATGCTCGTGCTGCGCAACATGGACGAGCTCATGGAGCTCGAGCTCGACGACGGCGACTTCGCCGCCGAACACACCCCCGCCGAGCTCATCGGCGCCTCGAAGCGCGTCGACGCCGAGAGCGGCTACGGCTCCGGCGAGGACGGCAACGGCAGCGAGCTCTCCGCCGCCGCCGGCACCGGCACCGGCTCCGGCAAGCGCAACCCCAGCGTGCGCGTCTTCGCGGCCGGCCACGCGTGCGTCTGCAACCCGCTCAAGAAGCCGCACTACCCCAAGGACTGGACGCCCGAGAACTGCGCCTTCACGACGCAGCACGGCAGCCCGGACGAGGCACAGCGCGTCGGCCCGGACCCGGTGACGGCGAGCCCGCTGGGCTTCATGAACGGCGGGCTGCAGGTGGTCAACCCGTCGAAGCGGCTCTTCCGGCAGATCGTGCAGCACATGGAGCAGGGGGCGATGGACATGGACTTTGCGGACCAGAGCCTGCTGTCGGAGCTGTACCGCGGGCGGTGGGTGCCGCTGCCGTACGTGTACAACGCGCTCAAGACGCTGCGGTGGGAGGGCGTGCACGACGAGATCTGGCGGGATGCGGAGGTGAAGAATGTGCATTACATCCTGGCGCCGAAGCCGTGGGACGAGGTGGATGCGGAGGGCAACTGGACTGGCAAGGAGGAGAGTCATCGGTGGTGGGTCGATTTTAACAATGATCGCAAGGCGTCGGAGAGGGCTATTGGGGTTAATGACGGGTTTTAAGGGGTTGATATGTTTTCAGTAATGAATGGTTCTGTGATGGCATGGGGAAGAGAAAGTAATGGGAAAGGAACACATTGGGAAGACGATTTAGACGGGATAAGGGATGCTGAGACGGTGTCCTCGTGGACTATTTGAGATAATACCCAGGTATTAATCATGCTGCAAGAAAAAAAACAGATGTTTTTGCGTTAGTTGACTGAAAAGTGTAACATAAAATTTTCCATATCTACGTGTTGTGATGGTTTCTGTGAGAAGCAGCAATCGGGGCGCCGCTTGCTGACGCCGTGCAAGTTCAGATCCATGGATGACGTATGGGAGTAGAAATATTGCCAACGTGGCGTACATGCTTCAGTCTGATTTTGACGTCTGAGCTTGTTGTTTCTGTCCGTCAGTTCTACTTCTTGCTTATTCTGGGATACTTATGCTTTCTGATCACCTTCTGATCATGGTTGTGAAGACATGGACGCATGTGCCGGTGTCGAGCAGAACCCTCTACAGTGTGGAAGAATAATCAACCACGACGTGTCCGTGACTGCATTTGTTTGAAGAATGGAAACAAGGGTCCTGACAAACATTATATACGTCGTTAAAGTCTATGGGGCAGCTACAGCAATGGCAAGTGCTCAAGGACTAGCTAGCTCGGGTTTCCACTCTCTTCATGTCTATAAATCATGAATCGACCGGTTGTTGTCAACGAAAGAAAATTAGCTCACATTGCATGATTTGATTGCCAATGTAGGCGGGCCTCAGGCGTTTCGAAAGTGAGCTAAGGTGTTGCGAACAACCTTTGGGCAGTTCACAGGTTACTTTGGTGAGTAGATATGAAGACTGTACCACCCAGTCGCTAACCTATCGACGTCCTTCACCTTTGGGGACCGGTTATTAGAGAGTATACTTAGGGCCGCGTCAATTTGGCATGGTTTGATACGCCTGTCCACTTGTTCTTTGCGATGCTGTTAGCTTCGAGTACGGCGTATATCGTCGCCGTCGTAGAGATGACGAGGCCACAGATGCCCCCTCCCCATTTGCTGTTGGGAGAGTCCTTTGACTCGGTGGTTCAGCTATTTATGCTTCGCGACTCATTTCCAACTGGACAGTCTGGAGCCATGCGTGTCAGCCCAAGTGCCAACCACCTAGAAGTCAAGCCCCTTACCCGATGGTAAACGTTATGCAAATTCTCTTCCAATTAGTCTGGCCACGTTCGAACTAACGCAAATACATAAATGCCATTACTAGATAACCCAAATTCCAATGGGAACATTCAAGATAAATAAGGGTTCAGACTCTTAGTTCTGCCAGGTCCACAATGAAAGGTTTTGGCACCCATTTCATGAACGAACTCTGCGTGGTTACCGGGTTTTCATTGATCATTGTCAAGCACTGAAAGCACCGTATCTCTCGATATTCGCAGTACAAGTCTCAGCATAGGGCTCGGTTGAACTCTATCTATCCGTCACTACCAGCTGGCGAGTATTCCTCGGGTTCAGGACGGCCTTGCTACAGATGAGCCACAGATTGCTAGACCTGGCATCTGTTCTCAGTATCAACGGGTTGCGTTATTGCTCGTGGTCCATCTCACAATTCCCGCTTCGATCTGTGTGAGAATGGACTGAGAACTCTCGTGACGGTCTACGAGATATTCGGTGGTAAGCAACAGAGACTCAACTCTGTCGAACACTTGGACCCAGCGTTCTGACTTGCAATAGCTACTGTCTTTATGGCCGCCATAGTTGATTTGAACACACTGCCATCCTTTGCAACTCTGAGGACGAACGAGACGCGCGTCCTTTGACAAATAAGAACAATTATTCGCGGGCTCCTGCAGCTCTCAGTCGCTCCACAACCTCGATGTGACCAGACCTGGAAGCTGCTTGCAGAGCACTCTGCGCAAACATGCTGTAAGTTTTGACGCTGGCCCCCGCAGAAAGTAACCGCTCCACAATATCAATATAACCACGCCCTGAAGCTAAGTGTAAAGCAGTCTCTCCACGTTTAGAAGCGTCCGCGTTAACGTCAGCCCCCGCAGAAAGTAACCGCTCTACAACTTCGATGTGACCGCCCTCTGAAGCTGCTTGTAAAGCAGTCCGTTCACTAGAAAAATAGCGGGCGTTAACATTAGCCCCCGCAGAAAGCAACAAGTCCACGACATTGGCGTGACCACCTTTTGATGCTGCTTCTAAGGGATTCAGTTCAAATATAGGAAGGTCGACGTTGACGTTGGCTCTCGCCGCAGAAAGCCATAGCTTCACGACTTCGATGTCGCCACCACCTGAAGCTGCCTGTAGATCTGACGAGGCGATCCTAACTGCATGACTACTCTCAAGTAGAGCGCTCGCCAAGTCAAAGTCAACATCACCATCAGCCACACAGCTTTTTAAGGCCCCCCGTATCTCTGAAACACCGATCTTGCCTCCAAGGTATCGGACAAGAGCAAAATGGCGGTTTGTGAGACTCCAAGGCAAGATATTGGTGTCTAAAGCTCCCGACTCATCTTGGTTCAACCAAGGTATCTTTGCCAGACCATGTTTTTGAGTGAAAATCTCTTGCCACATTTCCCATGTCGAGGACGTACGATCCCTGAATCGAGTGGTATGGGAAATCCAGTGTACTGACGCGTACTTGATAAAAGGATGATGGACTTGTAGCGTGTTTATAGCTTCTGCATCGTCCGACCTGTTGTATGTAGCCCGTATTCTAGCCGGGTCAGTCTCAGCTTGGACACCCTTGCGCATTGTAATAACGGCGCTACTGATCGACTTGGGCAGGTTCCATGAGTTCTTCAATGCTGAATGGGCCATACTAGTTGGGTCGATTTTGACTGGTTGCGACCGTCGCGTAATAGTTGTCACAAAGTCGCTAAAGCTCAGGTAGGTGACGCAAATTTCACCAGCATGATGATCCGCATCCTCCAGCTTGAAATGAAACTCTGCGTAGTCAGGTCCTGATGATCCTTCGACGATGAACTTGTGAACTGCCTTATGGGCAAACTCTGCAGTTCTCGATTCTTCGTCAACTCGGACGAGATTTTCGCACCACATAGGTAGACGGTCCATACCATTGACTAGTTGTCCGGGATTGAAGGATGGTTGGCCGACTTTTGTAGAGATGGCTTCACGGAGCTCATCTAGTGTCAAAGAGCGTTTCGCTATAGCAATCCATTGGAAGGCTTTTTTGGCGACTGCAGATTTGCCCTGCTTAATGATGCGCTGAAGGGCTCTGCTCAGCGTTTCAGTCAAGGTCTTTGGAAGACGTTCCACGGCGTCTCTTATATCGTCGTCACAGGTTTGGGCACAGATTTCATCTAATAGGAAAGTAACCCAGAGAAACCTCATCCGTCAGTAAGTAGCATAGTGTGCAGTCGTTATCAACTTACATTCCGTCCGCGCGATTGATGAGAGCCTGCCTGATATCATCAACAATAGATTGGTCTTGAACCATAAGATCTCCGTTTTGCTGTCTTCTTTGGAGTGTCTCTTGAACAAAAGTAGCAATGTCGATCTTGGCCTCCGGAGATGCCATCGAAACTGTCTCAATGGTTGGGATCCGGTCTCTAAGTTCGCCCGACATGCTTTCACGGCCAGAGACGAAGACTCTTAAGCGCGACCCGGAGGCAACTGAGACCAGAGAATCAAGGAGCGCCCGTCGTTCTGCCGGCTCAAACTCATCTAGTGCGTCGATAAAGATATAGAATGTGTCAGACTGGTCGATTGCCTGTTGAAGAAGCGATGTTAATTCGCCTAGCTCTGAGGAGGGTTTCCGATCCAGCTCTGTTAGGCGTGCTTCCCAATCGCTAGACAGTCTCACTGGGTCGAGTGACTGTCGAATAATCGACCGAAGTGTAGCCTCTGCAGATAGCGATGTCTGATCTGCGAAATGAGGGAAGAAGAATGTGACATTTTCTCTGACCCTACGCTCGTGCGCATAAATATGTTCGACGGCACTTGCACTTGAAGTAGGGTCAATAGCTGCCATAGTTAAAGGGCTTTCCAATTAAGAGTTAACTTACGTGAGTACTGTCTTGCCAGATCCAACTATTTTGATTAGTAAAGTTGAAGTAACTCCTCATTTGACGTACTTTTGCCTGAACACCACAGCCATGGCGAGGAAAGTCCTTCCTCCCATTGAGTAAAAGCATTTGATCGGAAAAGCCATTCTACAGTTTTAGGGTGCCTTAGTTTGCAGGCTTTTTTGAAATGTGTAAGGTAGTCGTAAGACGATAGTGAGTCGAGAAGCTGACGACGGCTTTGCTCTACAAGTCTGTCAGCCTATTTGTCAGAATTATTCGCAACTATGAAGAGCGACTTACCCGCTCGACGGATGTCTTGCTGAATCTGGTCATTCTTGATTGTGTCGAGGTCGCTTCCTACTCGTGAGAACAACTGCCTGACCTTATGCCTCTCTTTAGATGCCGCTTTCCTCTCCATTTCCTGGAGCCTTTGGTCCTGGTGGTCGGCCCTCGCTTTTGCAAGTTTGATTTCTTGCTTTGCCTCAAGGCCGCACCTTCGAATCATTTCTAGGTCAGGGTTGAACTCCTGCTGAAACGACTTCAAGAACGCGTTTCGCAGATGTGTTTGCCCTGCATCGGGTTAGCGATATTCAGCTAACGTACTAGAAACTATGGTTTTACTTACAAGGTCGTTGTATTGCTTGGATCACATGCTTGCAGCAATAGATAATTGATGCGTTGAAATCGCAGACAGCCTTCTGCAACCCAGGCGAGTTCGGAAACAAGGCTTGGTACTCAGCAAAACGGGGGCAATCTTTAGAAAATTGCATAAAGAGGTCTGAGACTCGTTCATAGTACGAAGCGAAGTTAAGGACCACCTGACCAAAGTTAAAATGTCTCTAGTATGTAGTAGTAAAGATCTTGCTGTACCTGCATCGTCAGCTTCACGCTCCCCCAGACTAGCGCAGCAATCTCCGGGTGCGAGGAGATAAAGGTGTCTATGATAACAGAAGAGTCGCGGACATATTGCAGGACTGATATAAGTCGGGTGCCCTTATTGGGAGAGTTTCGCTGAGTGGTGGACCAGTCTAGCTGGGCTGTGAAAACGAGCGCAGCATCGGCATCAGGGATACCTTTGAGTTTGTCGAGGTCTGAACGCTGGTCATCATTCAAAGTCTTCCGGAACTCGCTGACTGCATCTTGTAGACCCTTTGTAGGTGAGACCTGCGATGTTGCGGAAGAAGACTTTGGAGCTAGTTCCATGGTAGTTGCTGGCCTTCGATGTGCGCAAGTTCACGTTGGACGTTGGAGGGTCGAGGAGGCTTACGATGCTAGTCAGAGCGGGGTAATTGGCCAGATGCATGCTCGCCTAGCCCAGATATGACAGCAAATAGCACAGCCTGATTTTGATCACTCTGGAGTTTCTGTGGCTCTTACTTCAACGAATAGTGAGGCTTGTTTGTTGCCGACTAGATTTGGAAGAAAAACCAGAGGTTTTCGTCGACCCTTGCACTGCAGTCCACTCACACAACAAGGGATACGAGAACACATTTCATGAATTCAAATGAGAGAAACCAAATATGGTCGAATCCGAGAATCGCGGGAACTGAGCTTCATTGGCCTTCATGATGCCATGCCGTAGATGGTTGGAATAAAGTAAAGCTCGGATTCACTGCAACGCTACCATTTATATGTCTTGCAAGGCCATCAGAAAGGCGTAGGTGGCTGGAAATTTGAGGAAGGCCTGGGATTCGTAAAAAGCCCGGAATGGTGATACTCAACACAGAAATAGATAGTGAACTGGCAAGTTTCTACGGCCATGTGTCTCACAACCTGGAACCCGATGGCCCCTTTAGCAAAGTAAGACTGGAGAAATGCAGTGCCCATTCTGCTTGTGCTTTGTATGAGTCTGCCTTGCGTCTGCATATGTGACAAGTAATCATAATACATTAACCCAAACTTGAATCAGTCGGCTGGTCAAAAGCTCACGTCGATCTGGCGATATCGCTCGAGGCTGTTTTGCACCTCTCAGAGGTACACGCCCTTACTTAGTCTGCAATGCAACACGACATTCCAATCCGAAATGGCATATGGGCGTTCTATCAGGCTGTTGCGACTTTGCCCTGAAGATAACAGCAGACATGTCGCTTCCGGTCTCAACGCCGGAGACGGGAGCGGCAGAACATCAACTTCGGCGCCGAGACTCCGGAAGAAGTGGATTCATCGGCCCCTACGACCCGGCGCCGAGCCCCGTCAACCTCCGTCGTCCGGAGGCCTCTAGCCCCAGATCGATCGATGACTGCCCAACAACGGCAACCGCGGCTGCCCACGGTAATTCCAAAAACCCAACATATTCTGCCCGCCTCGCCACCCCCTAACCCCCATATCAGTGCATTAACGCTGAAGGCATCGTCGACAATAGTCTCCCAGCCCGCGCGCGCAATCTCGCAAGCCAAGCAGAATCGTGACATCAAGAGCATTTTCCGCTTTTACTGACCTGCAGTCCGCGAGACGGAATATCCAACACTTCAGCCTCCACTTGGACACATAAACTTCTTCCCGTCTCTGGATGGATGCAACCGCGGCACACTTCCGAACCACGACGACGACGCGCGCCTCACCCTCTTCAACCCCTGACGAGCCATAGAGCAGATCCAAAGGAGAGATGACGACAGTTACTCGGAGTCTAGAATCAAATAGCAGATCTATTGCCTCACTCTCCAACACGCCCTAAACCTGTACGGTGCCTGGCGTGTCATTGCCAAGGGAAGTGGGCGTGGCGCCGTCCGAAGGAAAATGATGTTCGGCGCCGTCGACGATCATCCTCCTTTGGCGTGGGAACATCGCGCGTTCAGCCTTCTCGTGCCCCCGTGATGAAGAGCTCATGCGCCCGCCCCTCGTCTGCTTTGGGCTACCCCTGCATCATCGTCCGTCGCCCGGACGAACCGGTCAGCCGCGGTTCCGTGGTGGCGCGCGAG
This sequence comes from Colletotrichum sp. SAR 10_66, assembly GCA_028639655.1. Classification (NCBI taxonomy): domain Eukaryota; kingdom Fungi; phylum Ascomycota; class Sordariomycetes; order Glomerellales; family Glomerellaceae; genus Colletotrichum; species Colletotrichum sp. SAR 10_66. The sequence continues at coordinate 4,121 of JAQIUS010000736.1, read as the reverse complement.
AGGCGGCGGACGGCACGATGTTGCCACGCGTGTGGGAGGTGGGAGAGGCTTGCAGCAGCGCAGGGCTGGCGATATTGGGGGGGCCATGAGGTGTGTGTGGGCTGAAGATGTCCATCATTACTTTTAGCCTCCCCGGCATGTCTTAGGTCCGAGCCGCTGAGGAATCAGGACGGAAAACGTGTGAGTCGCATGTAAGTCCGGCCAGGAACGTCGCGGCACCAACGCCGGCGGGATGTTTTGTCATTCGACGAGGTCTCCGACTGCTAGTCTCACTTACATGTTCGTTGAGGACGCCGGAACGAAAACGAAGGGGGCAGACTATGTGCTAAGCTTTGCGACCGGTCGAAAAGATGGGGGAACGCGCAGCGCGCGTCAGCCCTGGTTTTTCCATCCCATTTTCGACGACCGGTGTGAAGACGTCTGAGCGTTCATGGCAGGATATCCACGCTACGCTGCCGCTAATGTGGTCTCGCGGATTCAGACAGTTCGCGGTGCGAACTAGCTAGTGTCTGTTGTCATCTCGACGTCGTTTGGCAATCCATTCCCCCCCTAAGCCGTGCGTTGGAGAGACACCCGGACTTCTTTCGTTGGGCGATTTCATCGGGTTTCCAATTTTGTGACGTCTGATCTTGGTCGATGGCAACCCCGTATTTTCCAACCCCAGGTCCGATCCGAGCGAGGTGGTGTGCTCTGGATCTACCGCCGGTTCCGCGTCCGATCCCCCCTGCTTTCCTGGCTAATTTGCCCATCTCGATGCACACAGTGGCGCGTCAGTCGATGGAAGAGGAGGGAGCTTGGTTACAGGGCTGATTTGGGGTGAGGCGTGCGTGCGTCGCACCCTCCTTCGCGAAGAGGCGCGCCTCTGTCAGTAACAAGGACCATGATGCTGGGACGGCGCGGGAGCTAATGCAGGAGGTCAGAAAAGGTCGGCGGGGAAGCGGTTCCGGTGCGCCCGGTGGGTGGGGGTGGAGGACGGCAACAGGGGCGGGGACGCGGACACAAACCCTGCCAGCCCCGGGACTTACAGCAGCCGGGCGGACGTCGAGCAGCACATTGGGCCGAGTAGAGATGGGATGCAGAGACCCCGTTCTAGCCCTGCCCTCGAGGGGATTCGGCAGAGGGCCGATGTAACGGCGCCGACATGGAGAAGCACAGGTGGGTTATCAATGTTCGATGTGCGAGTGTCTGAGCGGTGATGATCGGGGCGGGATTGATGGGTTCTTGTTGCTAATGGGGCCGACGGGCGCCGTGAGGGGTGGTATTTCTGGTGAGTTCGGCATGTTGAAGGTCGGCGATTACTGGTCTTGGGAGTGGTGTTCTTGGACGTGGCCGCGACGGGTTTTGCCTCAGGGACAGGCCCAGTGGTTTTGATATGCCAGAGCTGAGCTGCGATGCTAGATTCAGAATGCTACCTTTGGGATGTGCGCGCTATGCTTTTCCGCGGGGGATGTCTTTTGCTCGGATGTCCATGTTGGAGATCTCTGTAAGTCATGGCTTTCAATGCTACTGTGTCGATGATGCGGAGGAAATGTTGACATGCAGGGGCAAGCTTGTGAGTTTCGTGAGGCATCCGATCTTTGCAACGTTACGTAGCTGAACTTGGCATGAATGTCGAGAAGTGTAGTCACATCACAGGCACGGATTGGCACCAAGTCAATATAGCTAATTATGGATATGGCACGCCAAACGCCCTGAGATATTTCCAGTATCAATAAAATCTGTATGAGATCTGGGTGGGCAAATTAACGCGTCATCTGAACGTGATTTGCTTCCCCATCAAGCTCCTAAAAGCATCGTCGAGAGCCTTTCGTTTACGGCCTTTCTCCTCTTCATCCTTGTCGATAGGATCCAAGGTATCGTCGTCTCTGTCTGGCCCTGGCAGTCGCGGCATCCATGCTCGAATCTGGCCGTCTAGGTGGGCGGTGTACACTGCACCGCATGAGCTTCCTCCGCCCATGATTGGCCCCTTTTGAAGTCTGTATCCTGCGTTTCCGCGCCATACAATATCCATGGTGCGGTTTTGGACGTTGATACCTCCAATGCCCTGAGCGCCTGCTGCTGTGGATGGCCCTGGAACGCGTAGGCGAGATACCAAAGTGCCCTCATGCAGATCCATGACCAGGATCTCGTTCTCGTTCGGCCAGAAGAGAAGATCTCGACGAATTGGTGTGAGTCTGGCCGGAGTGACAAACATGCTGACCGTCTTTGGTTGTCGATTCTGAATCATAGAGCCGAATGCCGCCAGCGTGTTCGCCCCCGTGGCAGCATCCCAGACGCGTATGCGACGGTCAAGGCCAGCAGAGATGATGTACTTGCCGTCGTCAGACCATGTAAGTGCGTTGACACCTTCGTTGTGGGCCTGGGCCGCGCTGCGAAAGTGCGGCATCTGGTTCCAATCCATGCCGCAGGCCTTGGCGTGGTTGAAACGGTGGACGACACCCAGGTGATCCTCCTGGTCGAGCTGGCCAATGAGGCCGGAAGCGCGCCTGATGTCCCACAGGCGGACCTTTCCATCGAAATGGCCGGTGGCAACGACATGTTCATGGCGAGGACTCCAGGCTACAGATAGCACAGCGCCGCCCTGGGAGACGAGGGACTGGACCGAGGACCCGGACTTGAGGTCGACAAGGCGAACGGATGAATGCTGCGTGGCACAGGCGACGAGGAGATGATCGGCAATAGGACTGGTCGCATGAGTGTAGATGTCGGCGTTCAGATCGAAGTTGGCAGAAACTACCATCCTTTCGGTAGACCATAGCTTCAGCGTGCGGTCAAAAGAGCTTGAAAGGAAGGCGTCCGAGTCGAAGGGGAAGAAGTCGAGGTGGGTAACGCCATTCTTGTGAGCAATGCCATTGTCGCCGACGGAGCGAGAAGCATTGGCAATGGGCTCAAAGGTGTAGGAAGAGTTTGGATTAGGAGCATGTTCCAGATCCCAAAGCTTCACGGAGCCATCAGCGCCTCCAGAGATCAGTCTATGGCGTGTGTTAGTGCTCGAGGACTAAGGTAAGGTGTCTTTCATGTATCTCACAGCCGACCATCGAACTTGTCAAGGGCCAGAGCATTGACGCCTATCCGATGTGCCCACAAGGCAGATTGTCTGCCTTCGACTTCGGGCTCAGCACCTCCGCCATCGAATCGGTGTTGGGGAGCAGCTGCAAAGGTTCGGACGAGGCCTGCAGTGGTCGCCTGGGCGAAGGCCTCAGGGCTGAGCTCGCCGGTGGAGCGAGCAAACAGACGGGCCTGCATTCATAAGGGGTCAATGAAGAGCAGGGAGATGTGGTTGAGCGGTCGGACGAAATGGGTGTTCGACGACGGTGTTGATGAGAAGCGACGATATGCCGCCGCATCGTCCGAGGTTAGGCGGATGCCTTGAGGTTGGAGAGCCAGGTGGGGATGATGTCAGCTGCGACTGCGCACACCTTCCACTGGTTCTCAGCGCACTAGCTCCCTGTAAAGGTGCTATCGCATAGCTTGGAGCTGCCGATAGCAGACGTGTCCGTGGATATCATTGGCTCAGACTCATATGGCCCCACCTGCCAAAGTCTTTCCAGCTGCACCGCCAGTCCGTTCTTTCCAGAGACATGGCAGGAAGGAACGGGCATCGACCGCACTTTCACCCTGGATTCTTCTTGGAGACCACCTTAGGCATATCAGACCGGGCCAGTCCAGCAACCTCGACTTCAACTCTAACAACAGCGGACGCCTTTGAGCCGACTCGCCATCTGCCAGACGCCGTCATTCGTCATAACGTGGTAGCCCAAGTATCCGGACGCCTTCAAGCTGCTGCCAAGCATCGTTGCAACCTCCACACATCCTCTTGCGACCGCCTCCGAGCGGCGTCTGATCTACCAAGACCATTCCTACCTTGCCCTGTCCCATCCCCAGAATCGAGATGGAGCGGCTCAAAAACGACCATGCCATTCCGGTCAGGCACAGTTCAAGCAAACCAGAACCAACGAATCCTCAAGCAAACGAGACCAAGCGTCACGCTAACGTCTACGATGCAGTTGCAGGTGAGCATTCGGCACCGTCTTTGGCCTGGGGCGGGGGGGGGGGGGGGGGGGGGGGGGGGGGGGGGGGGGGGGGGGGGGGGGGGGGGGGGGGGGGGGGGGGGGGGGGGG